>JAQZBX010104114.1:0-10984 GCA_029593785.1 Cabassous unicinctus | reverse complement strand
TATGAATGGGCCAATAATTTTTTTTTTTTTTACAAAAAGACCATTGTTACAGTTGGGGAGTTTGATGTAATTTATGAATTCCAAAAATATAATTGGATCACGCTTGTAAACTGATCTGTTAATCTGGGCATGATTGAGTTATGATTGGGGCGTTGACTGGGCCACGTCAGTAGGGCGTTGAGCCCCACCCCTTGGTGGGTGGGGAATCGAATATAAAAGGCAAGGCAAAGAACAGAGTTGAAGCAGATTTTGAGAAGCAGTTTTGATGTTGGAAAGAAGGCCCCAGGAGAAGAGAAGCAAGCTGTTCGCCTGATCGTCTACAGCTGACCTTGTGGAGGAAACAGGAGCTAAGCCTGAAGAGAAATGCAGCCCCGGGAAGAGAGGAACCCCAGAAGCCTGAACCCTGGCAAACGCCAGCAGCTCTCTTGCTCCAACACGTGACAATGGAATTTGGTGAGGGAAGGAAATTATGCTTTATGGCCTGGTAACTGTGGCCTTCTACCCCAAATAAATACCCTTTATAAAGACCAACCCATTTTTGGTATTTCACATTAGCACCCCTTTGGCTGACTAATACAACCATGTAGAACAGCTAAAACTGGAGCAGAAACCACAGCCTTATTGGCCATACAAGTCAGAGGATGGATTCAGGGCTACCAGGGTGCTGGAAAAGAGAGAGAATCAGCAAAGGATACTTAAAATCTCCTCAGGAAATTATTTCAAATCTTTGGCTGACACCCAAACTGCACAAGTGCATATGAAATTCTAGGTAGCCCAGGGACAAAACAGCAGCTGGAAAGCTGAAGTAGTTGAGCAGAGATTTCAGTTGCAGAGGTAAGGAAATTTGGAGTTCAAGACCTACCAAGCTGGAGAGGCTTGGGAAACATCTCAGACTTTCTACATCTTCAGAGTAAAGACTATTCCAGGGCTAAGGGATATCCTAAGGATTAGGGTACAAATCAAAATTGCCCCACTCTGGCAAGCATAAAACCAAACTTCTACAAATTTAAGGGTGATCTTCCAGTAATTTAAGTCCTTTATGGAAAAGAAGTCAACAATCTTTAGGTGAAGAAAACAAAACCCTAAAATTCTACAACAAATGCTTACAATGTCTGCTATGTAATTAGAAATTCTAGATATGTGAAGACATGGAAAAATGTGAGCTATATTAAAGAAGAAAATGGAAAGAGAATACAAATATGCAGGTATTGGAATTTTCTAATAAGGACTTTAAAATAACTATTATTAATATGTTAAAGAGTCTCCTGAAAAAGATTGTCATAATGGATGACTAGATGGGGAATTCAGGAGTGATTTGAAACAAGCACTAAATAGAATTCTTAGACTGAAAAATACAATTTCTGAAATAAAATATTTACTCAGTAGGATTAATAACACTGTGCATAATACCAGAGGAAAGGATCATTATACTTGAAGACAGGCCAATATAATATAATAATATATATATAGGTTCATCAATTGTAACTAATATACCACACTAACATAAGATGTTAATAGAGGAAACTATGTGTGTGTGTGTGTGTGTGGGGGGGGTATTTGGGAATTCCCTATACTTTTGGTGTAATTTTTCCGTAATTGTAAAACTTCTCTAAAAATAAACTTTATTATAACAAAAAAGATTAATAAAGGAATATTATGCTGATAAATTTGACAATATAGAAAAAAGAGACAAGTTCCTCAAGAAACAGTTTACCAAAACTAATCTAACATTATGCTGAGTGAAAGAAGTCAGACATGAAAGAATGCATTCTGTATGATTCTCTTTGTATCAAGTTGTTAGCATTGGCAAGCTAACTTGTACTGACAGAAATAAGAACAACAATTGCCTCTGCTGAGGTGGCTAGCCAGGATTGCCTGGAAAGGGTGCTTAAAAATATGTGCATTTTATTTTATGTAAGTGATACCTCAATTTTAAAAGATAAAAAAATACATGGACATGATATTTCAGATATTGATAAATATTATGAAAAAAAAAAAAAAGGCAGTGTTCTGCTAAAGGTTGACTGTATAGGTGGAAAGAATGAGATTTGGATTAGGTTCCCCTAAAGACTTCCCTGAGGAGGTAGCATTTGAACTGAGACCAAACTGGCAACAAGGAACGAGTCATGTGAAGATCTTTCTAGGTTCTAGCCTAGCAAGTGCAAATGTCCTAAGTTAGGAAAAAGTCCAGCATTATTTAGGTACCACAAGGAAAATCAATAGGATCAGAACTTCTTTTTTTTTTTTTTAGGTACCAGGGGCTGGGGATTGAACCCGAGACCTCCCATATGGGATGCGGACACTCAACCGCTTGAGCCACACCTGCTCCCCTGGATCAGAACTTCTTGAGCCAGTTTAAGTGCAATAGGAGCTGAGGTTGAAAGGGTAGGCAGGAGCCAGTCAGGAATTTGAAAAATAATATGAGTTTTAAATAGCATTTAAATCTATAGAAGGGCATCAGTAGTTGGCGATCTACCTTATCTGAACAGATCTAAGGTTTTACCTGATTTATTTACCTTCTATACTTAAAATTTTCAGTAAACTTTTGGAATCTATATGAGAAACACATTTTGTAAAGTTGTATAGTTGGCTAGAAGGGCAGGATATAGAGAAAGGGTGGAGGAGGCAGGGGAGTTGAGCTTATGGGAGAATGATGAGGCTTGAGAAGGACTGGGTGGGAAGAGAAGCACGGAGACGCTTTTACGATGGGTGTATGCACATGTGCCTGTGGGTGTGTAGAGGGATAAGCAAGGGGCAAAATGAAGCACCTTGAAGCACCTGACGCCTGAAATACCCTTCCCCCTGTATTTAAAAGTAAAACAAATGAACATCTTCAACTCGAATGTCAAAATGCCCCTACCCATGAAATAAGAGTGCATTTAGTTGCCTCCTTTTCATGAGCCTTTCTTTGGTGGATAAGACCTTATGAAATCTCAAATCAACATCTCTTTTAAATTGAGAAGTGTTTTAGAAAAGCATTGTCAGAAAACAGGAAAGTGAAGAGTATTGCTTCTTTTCTTTCTCTTTCATTAATGCCTTAACTACCACAAAAAGCTGGCATACAGCATAGTTTGAGGCATGTGAAGTGCGGAGGGTGTCCTATCGTTTGAATAAAACAGACACCTGGAAGGAATATACTTTTCAATTCTTTTGCCTAAAATATTTAAACTTGTCACTCTGTTAAAATGACTGAGAATGCTCAATAAAGGGAGCACCTCATGTTACTCTTCTACAATGTCATAAATTGAATAAGGACACATTTAAGAAAGCAGCGGCATATCCAGGGCTACCGATGTTCTCACAGTGTTTCCAAAATGAACAAAGCGTTAACGCAGGGGGAAATCACCTGCAGGGGTAGAAGAACTGGAGACTCGGCGTTAGAAAGAATTCCAGAAGCAGCAGAAGGTAAGGATATAGGTACTTACACAATACATGACAATGGTTTTGTTAGTAGGCAGAGGAGAGGGTGTGTGGGAGGGACAAGTGGCTGAGAATGATTAGATTTCACAAGAAGGTATTTTTGTGAGCGGGACTGAGCCCCACATTCCCAAGGCTGCTTCTCTTTTGTGTCCACTTAGAAGGCAACCCTAGCTCCTCTTCCTTTCATTTTGGGGCTTTGAAAGCAAAATTCATCTTGACAATCTGAACAGCCCTGAGAGACACTTTAAACAAGTGTTTTAGAGAAGGTTCTACAGTTTAGATGGTGAGTTTTCCACTGGCTCTATATGAAAGCTAATACCTTGGTGCTAATATGAAATCAATTAAAAGCACAATTAGTATACCTTCCATTCACTATAAAATAAATGCCCCTTTTTGCGTGTGTCATATGAAACATTCTGACGGGTTTAACAAAAGTTGAGGAGAAGAGTAGGAAGCACAACTTGCAAAAAAAGAGATTATCTAGATATCTCAGAAAATTTGTTTTATTTTAGATGTGTAGCAGGATAGAGACAGTTTTATAAAAATATAATATAGAATCAATTATTGGATTCCAGAGTCCCATATTAGAACTGATTTAAGAACCCTCTTTAAACTGTAATATCTGCTCTGTAGTACAATTGGTGAGGTAAATGTGGAGTCCCACATCTGCCACATGTTTTGGGTACTGCTATAATTTAATTCAATACGATTAAAGAGAGACTCTTCAGTTTTTAGAGATTTAGGGTGGTGGTACACAAAAAGAGGAGCTTCTGCAAAGAAATTCAGTTACCTACACTGAGGCTGGGGAAGGCTGGGCATTGATGCTGGCGCTCCTATTCTCCATTAGGTCTTCCAAAATATTTCAAAGAACAACTTAAGAAGAGTGTGACCTCATCTCAGCCTGAACGTTCCTGGCAGGAATAAAGGCAGGAGAAGATAATTTAATTGGCGCGACATAAGAGGATCCAGTGTGACTCTCTGAAATGGTATCCAAGTCACACAGGCGTCTTTCAGGGCAGAAGTGCTGTGCAGCAGCTTGATAAAACCAGACACTGAACTGAGCCAAGAAATAGCCAAACACACATTTCCTTCTTGATTGTTGAGGTCTCTCTGAGAATACGGTGGAATCACTAAGGGAGGCTTTATGTATTGTCGGATGAGCTGGTCTGAGTCTCATATGAGAAAGCCATTGGAACTTCAGCAGGCCATTCACTGAGACTCTGTTACTTCCCACAGAAAGGAAAAGGAGCAAGTATTTCCACTCAGCAACATGCTTTGATTGCATTTTCCTACGCTCAGGCCATTTGAAAAGAATGTTAAATGTTTTGGTGAGATCTGAATATCCAAATGTTTACGAAAACAGTAGTGACCTTAGTTTGTATTTATTTAGCAGCTTCCATCTGAGGAACTCAGATATTATTTCATTACCTTAAAAAATATTATCTAGAGGTTGGTCAAGTGGAAAATATATATTTACATGTTATCCGTGGTAGAACACGGTAAAGGACAGGCCAAAAGGTTGCAAGCATATGGGCATACTTTTGATAACTTCATTCAATATACCGAATTTCACTTTAATGCTATACAAATAAATAAGTTTTTTGCATTCACATTTAATTGATAGAATTTTCTGCAGTATGCTTTACTCCCTCAACCTGGTTTCATCCTGCCTGTTCTGACTCCAGGGTAAACTAAATAAAAGAAACCATTTACAGTCAACTTTCCAGTGATAAGAAGCTGTCTAAGAATGCTCAGAGGTATCAACTTGAAGTATGATAAGTAAAGAAATAGATGGTTTAGTAGTGAAAGCAGAAGTCTAAATACAAATTTCTAGAGCAAGGAGGAACAATAATACAAGGCAGTTCTTCCCTCACCCCAGACTTGAGTAACATGGATTCCCTCTGAAGCACGGATTCTCAACCTCTTTTTCCCTTAGAAACCTTTGGAAGAATGCTGTAGCTCTTGGTGCTCTTCCCAGAATAATATTTTTAAATGCTTAAAATTAAACTCAAAGTCTTACAGAGGAAACCAATTATACAGAATTATAGAATCAAATTATTTTAAACACACATAATATATTAATATAGGTACCTCTTTATTAATTCAAGTGATAAGATCTGGCAGCACATTTGATAACTACTGTGATTTTGAATTCATGATAAGCACAAACAATATTCAAGATTTGCACAATAATGTAATGCCGTTGAAAAACCCCTCTCGTTCCTACTGGTGATATCACGAGTACTGCCTGTTTCATTATGGATATTCATATTAGAAAGGAAAGCTGTATTTCAGTTAGAAGCTAGTGTAAATAAAGTATGTAATTATGTTCTCATCCCTGTTCCAGAACCCCATGTTAAGAACCTCTAAGCTAGAGTAAAAGTTATTTTCTTATAAATCCTGAGAATAAATCCATCAATACTGAGGTATCCAATACCATAGTTTGAGAAATGATAATATAAGGGATCCAAAATGTTAGAATTTGTGAAAGGTGTTTATGTGACCAAAGTAAAGCATTGGTTTTGACTTTTAAGAATTACAATATGAAAATTTCAACTAAGTTTGGCACCCTATTGTGAAATAAATGTAACATTTTGAGATGAGCCATATCCCTTATAATTAATGACTGCTGCTAATTCACAGTTTTGAAAAACAAATGATATAAGTAAATCATAGACTTCCATGAAGACTTTGACTTTGATACTTTCCTGTTACTGACAAAGTAAAATCCAAATTCCTCAGCCTTCTACTGAAGTCCTACCTAGCTTTTCCAGTCTTCTATCCTTCTATGGCTTTTCCTATCAAAGGGGCATCATCATTCCTCCTTTTATAAACTGCCAATCTCCAATATTCCAGTTGTCTCAATCTTCCATTCTTCGAATGAATTCCATATTTTCCTGTCACTGGAAATGCGTGCAATGTATTCCCTCCATCTGGGAGTCTCCTTTTCTCCAATTCCACTGCAGCCATATGTTACCCTCTTGCAGTCTATCTCACATTACACTTCTTTCAACAACAAAGCAACAATCAATCACCCCACCAACCAAACCAAAAAGCACCATATTTATCATTCACCTTATTTACCACAACCTTACCCTTAGAATTCATCAGATTTATGATAACCTTATTTTGAATTATATTGTTTTATGACTGTATTTATCTCATTTATGGGCTATAAACTCTTGTTATATCTTATATGTTAAATATGCTGATTCTTTCTGAATATAAAAACAAGGAGGAGAGTTCATAGACAGAGGGAGTGAGAGAGAGAGAAGAGAGAAATATGTAAGGAGTGGAAGGACCCCAAAAATGACATTAGAAGGTAAAATTACAACTAATGTAACTTATGAATAACAGTTAACAGTAGTACTGTAATATTTTGCAGCAATGACAAAGAAGATATTATGTTAATTCTAAGAGACAACTATAGGTGAGTATAACGGGGTGTGGAATTTTTCCTTTTGGAGTAATGAAAACATTCTAAAATTGATGGAGATGATAACAGCACAACTCTGTGATGAAAGTGAGAGCCACTGAGTGTACACCTTAAGTGAATTGTACAGAACATGGGACTGTATAACACAAGGAGTCCTGTGGTGGAAAATGGACTGTGGTTAGCAGGATAGATATGGGAGCATTTTCTCATATACTACGGCAAATGTATGATGCGAATATAGGGTGTTGATGGTTGGGTAGGTTGGGAGAAAAATACACCAGGTGTAGGATATGGGCTATAGTTAGTAGTAATATTTTGATGATGTTATTTCATAACAAAAGTTTCACAACAATGCAGGGTGTTGGTGGTGGGGTAATGTACGGGAGCCCTGTATGGTGATATGCATGTTTGCTTTAGAAGTTCACAATTTTTAACGTACATCTATTGTTTGTGTATGTTCATGTATGAATGATAGACTTCAATACAGTTTTATTTTTAAAAAAACAAGGTATAGAGCAACATGTTTTGGACAGATATCTTCCCTTCCCATTTCTGTTCCTCCAGAATTCATGATGCCTCAGTCAAATGGGTTTATAATAAAAAATGTTACGGATTATGTTGTTAATATGAGATATTAACGCTCTCTTTCTTGTTCAGTTCCTGTCTTTATGTGGTTTCATCACAATGGTGGCTATTGCAATATGCTAGTTAGATCAAATATATCACATTTGTAAGTATAACAGCTACCATAAAAAGAGAAAGTCAACTAAAGAAAAGAAGTAAGGAAGTCTTGAAATGTTTGGAAAAATATTCTCAGAAGGTAAAAGATAGGAGAATTAAGGGACTATTTGGCATAAGAGGGAAAGAAAGTTAAAAGATGAGTGGTATAGAAATGTCTCATATAATTCAATGAGAGGAGAGAATGTCCCAGAGAACTGATTGCTAAAAGCCTACTGATGAGGGTCAGAGGAGGTTGGCAGATAACAGATGAGTAGCATCTCTCTCATAGTGACAGAATGCCCCAGAGATAACAAGAAGCTAAAAAGAAACTCAGTATGAAGTAATGACATAATCTAATTGTAAATGGGGTTATACGAGGTCAGGTAGGGCCAAGTGTTATGAAGAAAAAGATTGGTATCTAACCAGCCCATCATGTGTTGTGACTACCCATACTAAAACTACAAGAGGCAGGCAACAAAGTGTAAGTCTGACACAGACACACACACATCAAATTGTAATTATTGAAAAAGGAATTTTGAAAGCTGATTTTTATAAGGAACTTCACTATCATTATCAGTTCTTTCTCAAAGCTGGAATTACAGCAATGGTTAAACTAACAATAAACTCTTGTACTGAACTACCATCCTCTCATATCTTCATTGATGATACAGATTAGAAGGCAAGACACTTCACTGACCTGCAGTGTTTCAGTTATTCACTCATGCAACAAGTATTTATTCATTGCCTACTATGTGCCGGGCACTATTCTAGGTGCTTGGTTACAACAGTGAAGACAACAAAGAAAAATCCTCGACTCATTCCCGAGGCATGATGGTAGCTGTCATTTGACTGGGGGTAAAGTTGTGCCATCTTGGGAAGATTTCAGGGTGGGAATGTTTGAAAAACTCATTTCTCATTGTAGATGTGGACAGACAGCCACAAGCAGCTTTCTAAGATTTTCCCAAGCAGTGGCTCCTAATGTCAATTCATTGTAATTTTGGATGTCATCCCTTACTTGACTCAGCTGTGGGGGACAGCTATCATTGCCAAACTCCTAAAGAACAGAGCAGTTTGGTGTCAGCCAGAGCTGATTAAGAGACTTATAACCAATGTGCTCTCACAGACCAGGGGTGAACTCAGGAAAGGACGGTCCAGATGGTCCTGGAGGCTCATTTCCTCTGCCATTTAAGGAGAGTAGAAAGAATCTGAATCAATGGAAGCTGTCATTTCTCACAGGGCTATTCTGTAACCAGCTCTCACTGTTACGAATTCTACTAGGTGTCCTAGGATTGTGTAAAACGACTCAAGGACGGTGTCCCTCTCCAGCCCAGTACATCCTGAGCATGTCTCCCTGCAGGCTAAGAATGGTACACGGGATCATGTGCTCTCTGTTGCTTCTCTGCTTGTAGTTTTTTTCTCCAGTAAGCACAATCTTACATTTACTGTGAGGCACTATTTATTTATATTCGTTTACTTTTGCCTGAAACTGCTCTCAAGAGATTCACATTCTAGAGGGGGAAATAAAAGGTAAATAAGTAAAATATTTGGTATGTTATGTAGTGATTACCAGTAAGGAAGAAAATAAAGCATGAAAAGGGACAAGATATGTGTGTGCATGGGAGGATTACAATATTAGACAGGGTGGCCAGGGAAGACATCATTGAGAAAACGCCATGAGGACAAAGTCTTGAAGGAAGTGCGGAGAGAACCAAGAGGACTTCTGAGAGAAGAGCAGGTATTCCAGTCCTAGAGACCAGCCAGTGGTACTGAGGATCAGAGAAGAGTCCAGGCTAGCTGAGGCTTCTCGAGCAAAGGGAAAGTTTATGGAGATGGGTTTTAGAGGTAATGGGGGCCCACTCCCTTTTCCCGCCTTAGGCTAAGACATCATCATCTTTCTGCAGGACTGCAGCATTAGCTTCCAACTAGTGCTTCCAAATCCTTTCATAACTTCTTTCCTCCCAATTCCATTTCATCCAGGAACCAGAGTAATTTTTTTTTTTTTTTCAAACATAGAGTGGATCAAGGATATATGATTACATCCATTTAGGATAAAACTCTAAAATCTTATGCATGGCCTGCAAGGCACTGGATGACCTGGCTCCCTAGAATATTAGTTCCAAGGTGTCAGAGACTTTATGTTTTGTTTGCTGATATATCCCCAACACTTGTAACTGGGCTTGGCCACTTGGTACCTCCTCAGCCTCAATTTATACAACCATCCAACTTGTTTACTACATGAATCCACTTTGGCCTTCTTTCAATTCTTCAAGCACCCTGTGCTCATTTCTCCTTTGGGGTCTTCCCACATATTGACCTACCAATGTTTTGGCTAATTCTTACTGATTATTACTAGAAGGGTCGTGCCTAACCCATCAGTCTTTATTAAGTATCCCCTGTGTGTTTTATTCTCTCATACATGGGGGTGTTTTATAATAATCAAACATAATTTGTATTTTTCTTTGTGTAGCTATTTTTTGCTTTGTTGAGAGATTATATTTTTGTTTTGTCAATTCTATATTACCAGTGTTTATTATTGCTTGGAATATAGTAGGCACTAAAATAATACTTTTGAATGAGTTTAACGAATGACTGGAATAGCCAACTTTTGTGAAACATGGTGTAGACCATTGTCCAATTTAATGTAATTATGAATTCCAAAAATATAATTGGATCATGCTTGTAAACTGATCTGTTAATCTGGGCATGATTAAGTTATGATTAGGGCCTTGACTGGGCCACGTTAGTAGGGCATTTAGCCCCACTCCTTGGTGGGTGGGGAATCAAATATAAAAGGCATGGCAAGAACAGAGTTGAAGCAGTTTTTGAGAAGCAGTTTTGATGTTGGAGTTTTGATGTTGGAGAGAAGGCCCCAGGAGAAGAGAAGCGAGCCGTTCGCCTGATAGTCTGCAGCTGACCTTGTGGAGGAACCAGAAGAGCTAAGCCCGGAGAGAAACGCAACCCCGGGAAGAGAGGAACCCAAGAAGCCTGAACCCTGGCAAACGTCAGCAGCTGTCTTGCTCCAACACGTGGCAATGGACTTGGTGAGAGAAGAAACTTAACTCTTTATGGCCTGGTATCTGTGGACTTCTATCCCAAATAAATACCCTTTATAAAGACCAACTCATTTTTGGTGTTTCACATTAGCACCCCTTTGGCTGACTAATACAGAATTTGGTACCGAGGAGTGGGAAAGTGCTTTTGCAATTACCAAAATGTTGGAACGGTTTTATAAATGGATAAGGGGTATTTTTTGGAGGAATTGTGAAATGCTTGATGAAAAAGGCCAATATCGCTTTGAAGAAACTGTTGATAGCTATATGGATGCTAAGGAGTCTTTTTATGATGCCTGGGAAGTAAATGATGAAACTATTATTGGAAACTGGAGGAAAGGTGATCCATATTTTAAAG
>JAQZBX010104113.1:0-10983 GCA_029593785.1 Cabassous unicinctus | reverse complement strand
ATGAAGCTGGAAATCAGTAAGGGACAGAGAACCAGATTAGGCACATAGATATGGAAGTTTAAAAACACTCTTAGACAAACAGTGGGTCAAGGAGGAAATCTCAAAAGAAATCTGCAACTACCTTGAAATGAATGAAAATGACAACACAATGTATTCAAAACCTATGGGATGCAGCAAAAGCAGTACCAAGAGGGAAATGCATAGATATAAATGCCTTTATTCAAAAAAGAAGAAAGAGCTAAATCAAAGACATGATTGCACACCCAGAGAAATCAGAAAATGAACAACAAACTAACCACAAAGGAAGCAGAAAAAAAGAAATAACAAAGATTAGAGCAGAACGAAATGAAAGTAAAAATAATACAGCACTAGAAAAAAATAAACAAAACCAAAAGTTGATTCTTCATGAAGATTAATAAAATTGACAAACCCGTAGCTAAACTAACAATGAAAAAAAGAGAGAAGATGTAAATACATAAAAGAGAAATGAGGAAGAGGATATCACCACTGACCCCACAGAAATAAATAGTATATTAAGAGGATATTTTGAAAAATTTTATGCCAAAAAGATGGACAATTTAGAGGAAATGGAGAAATTCCTAGTAATTCACAAACAGCCCACATTGTCAAAAGAAGATATTGATGAACTCCACAGACCTATCACATGTAACAAGATTGAATTAGTAATCAAAAAACCAACCAAGAAGAGCCCAGGACCAGATGGCTTCATAGGTGAATTCTAAAAAATGTTCTAGAAAGAATTAATGCCACTTCTGCTTAAACTCTTCCAAAAGGTAGAAGTAGAAGGAACATTGCCTAACTCATTTTATGATTCCAACATCACCCTAATAACAAAGCCAAAGACAAGCCAAGAAAAGAAAACTATAAATCAATCCCTCTAATGAACCTAGATGTTAAAATCCTGAACAAAATGGTTGCTAAAGGTATTCAACAACACATCAAACAAATTACACACGATGAACAAGTGGCTTTCATCCCTGGTATGCAAGGATGTTTCAACATAAGAAAATCAGTCAATATAATACAACAAATAAACATATTGAAAGGGAAAAAAAGCATGATCATCTCTATAGATGCAGAAGAAGCATTCAACAAAATACAGAAACTCTTCCTTACAAAAGCACTATGAAAGATAGGAATAGAAGGAAACTTCCTCAACATGATAAAAGAAAACCCACAGATAACATCATATTCAATGTTGAATTCCTAAAAGCTTTCCCTCTAAGATATGGGACAAGACAAGGTTACACACTTTCACTGCTTCTAATTAAAGTTGTGTTAGAAGTAATTGCTTGAGTACTTATGCAAGAAAAATATTTAAAAGTCATCCAAATTGGAAAGGAAGGAGTGAAAATTTCACTATTTGCAGATGGCATGATCCTATACATGAGAAATCTACAACAAAGCTCATAGAGCTTATAAATGAATTCAGTAAAGTATCAGGTTAAAAGATCAACGTGTAAAAACTGAAACATTTCTGTACACCAATAATGAGCAATCTGAGGAGGAAATCAAGAAAAAGAATCCCATTTAAAATAGCAGCTAAAAGAATCAAATACCTAGGAGTAAATTAAACTATAGCTATAAATGACTTATATGCAGAAAACCACACAACGCTGTTAAAGGAAATCAAAGAAGACCTAAATAAATGGAAGAATAGTCCCTGTTCATGGATAGGAAGACTAAACATCATTAAGTTTTCTATCCTACCCAAACTTATCGACAGTTTTAATGGCATCCCAATAAAAATCACCAGAGTATATTTTAGTGAATTGGAAAAACTAACTACAAAATATATTTGGAAAGGTAAGAGGCCCCGAATAGCCAAAGACATATTGAAAAAGAAAAATGAAATAAGAGGAATCATACTACCTGACTTTAAAGCATACTACAAAACTACAGTCGTCAAAGCTGCAGGGTATTGGCACAAGGACAGATATAATGACCAATGGGACCAAACTGAGATTTATGATATAGATCCTTGCATATACAGTCAACTGATATTTAACAAGGCCCCCAAGGCCATTCAACTAGGAGAGAATGGACTCTTCAACATATGGTGCTTGGAGAACTGGATATCCATATCCAAAAGAATGAAAGAAGAACATCATATCACACCTTATAAAATTTTTCTCAAGATGAATCAAAGATCCAAATATAAAAGCCAAGGCCTTAAAGCCCTTAGAAGATAATGTAGGGAAGCATCTACATGATCTCGTATTAGGAAATGATTTCATGAACTTTTCACCGAAAGCCTGATCAATGAAAGAAAAAATAGATAAATGGGACCTCCTCAAAATTAAAAACTTTTGTCCCTTAAAGCAGTCTGTCAAGAAAGTGAAAAGGCAGCTGACTTAATGGGAGAAAATATTTGTTAGCCATATATTTGACAGGGGCCTAATATCCAGCATATATAAAGAAATCCTAAACCTCAAAAAGAAAAAGAAAAAGTGAGTCAGGAGGTCATCCCAGAGGTAATGCTTATGTTCATTTCAGCAGGAATTCATAGGCTGCCAAAGTGGATAATACCCCAAATAATGGGGTGCCTGAGGGCTCTGGAGTCATCCAGGTCCTATGGTCAGGGTAGATAACTCCAGAGTTTGGTGCTTTACCAGTAGGCCCTACTTTGGAGTTTGTGTTCCTGATAGTGACAGAGTTGGAATCAATTATGTCTTCCCTACACATGGCTCATCTGTCAATTCTATTTAAACCTATACTTGGTGCTGGAGTGTGTAGGTTTATGTACAGATACTGGAGACTTTGGGCTGTCCATGTGCCAGCTAGGCCCAGAAACTCAGCAGAGTTGCAACACCTACTCTACAGTTCATTGGAATCACCCAGGACAACCAACAAGGATGTGAGGATTAACAGCCACCGTACCAAGGAATTGAGAGAGCCAACAACAGCAAGCAAGAAAGTTCCATCCATCAGCTATATGAGATGGAAACCTCCCCTCAATTAGAGGTGGAGTGGAAATCGCCATCCCAGAATCCTCAGTCTTGGTCAATGAACTGTGGACTAGAGTGGACTTACTGGTATTCTACTATATACTTTTTGTGATTCTAGCATTGGAAGAAATTGCAATATTGATGTGGAGGCAGTGACCAATGGAGGCTCTGGGGGCAGGGAAAGGGAAAACCAGTTGTAATACGGGGGCTTTTTTGGACTTGGGAATCACCCTGATTAATATTGCAATGGCAGAAATGGGCCATTTTATATCATCACATAGCATGCAGAACTGTGTGGGTAAAGAGTGTAGACTACAATGTGAACTATGGTCCATGCTCAGTGGCAAAGCCCCAGGATGCATTTATCAATTGCAATGAATGTGCTACACTAATGAAGGATGTTTATGTGGGAGGGTGTGGGGGATTTGGGGAGTGGGGCGTATAGGAATCCCTATATATTTTTTGTAACATATATATAATCTAGGCATCTTTTAAAAAGTAAAAAATAATAATAATAATTTTTTTTTAATTGGGCAACTGATTTGAATAGACATTTCTCCAAAGAAGAAATGCAAATGGCTAAAAAGCACATGAAAATATGCTCAACATCACTAGCTACTAAGTAAATGCAAATCAAAACTACAATGAGATATCATCTTACACCCATTAGACTGGTGGCTATTAAAAAAACAGGACTACAAGTTTTGGAGAGGATGCGGAGGAATGGGAATTTTCATCCAGTGTTTGTGGGATTGTAGAATGGTTCAGCCACTGTGGAGGCCTACCCTTTGCAGGTGATGTACCTAGTTTCAGTAAGTAAAATAAGGGGTAAAAAGAGAACCTTTAAAAAATAAAAAATAACAGATCCAAGAAAATGTAAAAATAAATATATATATTCTCTGTCATCAGGTATCAGCTGGGTGCCTGATCACCCAGTGGATCACTTTTCTAGGGAGACTTGGGAATTGATCCACAGACCCCCTATATGCAAGGTGGGAATTCCTCCACTGAGCTAAACTGGCTCTGCAGGCTGGTTATGCTTCAGAATGCTTATCTTCCTCTCTCCGCCCCTTTTTTGTCAGGTTTGTAAGACTTCTTCAGTTTGCCAGAACACTGCTGATTAGGTGCCTGACTCTTACCCCCTGTAATCCAAATCCCCTCTCTCCCAGGGAGGTTGGGTGTGACAGCCTACCTGAGCAGATCCCCCTCACCTCTTCCCATCAGGTATGGAACCCTTCTCAGATTCAAAGGGGGCTAAGTTGGCCAAATTCACTACAAATAAACCACTCTCCACCCTCCACCAGACTCTTCTAATTTCCAATGAATGCTCCTTCCCACTCCATTGGTAGCAAGGAGCCAGGCACTCCATTAAGGCTACTTGTCTTGAAGGTGGTGTATATGTGCCATTTTCAGATACAGGGGTGACCAGCTCATGGTTTTCCTTTGGCTTCTTTATCTTTACAGAACCATCCTGGATGACTCAGAGCACCTTCCTGTTCTATATATATCCAAGGCAGCTTCTTCAGATAGGTCCCTGCCTTTTCTTCACCCTTTTTTTGTGAGGGAGTCAGACTCTGCTTACCTACATTGATGTCATTTTCCTGGAAGTTTCCCTTGGTGTCTTATCATTAATAAGAGCACTGTATATCTTTTGGCCTATGTATGCACTCTCTATTCTATCCATTGGTCTGGTTATCCATTTTTTTTTTAAACCAATACAACATGATCTTAGTTGCTGTAAATCCATAGAAGTCTTGGAATCTTGAAACTCTCCAATATCATTTTTATTCAATTTTTTATAAATATTGTGGATCTTTGAATTTCCATATTTTAGAAATAGCTAAGTAGTAGAAAGTAGTAAAGCAACAAATAAAGAAAGTCTGTCGGCATTTTATTCAGATTGCAATTAAGTAAATAGATAGTTCAGTAAGAACTGATGTATTAACAAGTGACATGTTTCTCTCCATGATTTGTTTAAACAGATCAATTTAGGTTTTCTGTATTTTTTCCATCAATATTTTCTAATTTTCTTGAAGAAATATACAATTTTCATTAGATTTATTTCTACATATATGTTATGGTAATTGCTGTTTTGAACAGTATTTTTATCATTTAGTAACTCTCTTGTAGTTTATAAAGTACATCTAAGTTCAGAGAGTGATGTCAGCCAAAGGGAGAAGTAGTGCGTTCCAAGGACCTTTCCTTGGAAAGCAGAGGACTAACCCACAAAAATTGTCAAAATCAACATGCAAAGACACATACTAAAATGGTCACAGCAATCAAGTGACTGTTGATTCAAGACAAACTTATCTTAAAAATTTATTTAGAGGAAATGGACGTGGTTTGAGTGTTTCCAGAAATATAAATACTGAGATTTATAAAATTGACACACAATTAGCTAGACTAAAAAAAAAGAAAAAAGAAGAAGTAAATACATAAAATAAAACATGAGGAAGGGGACATCACCACTGATGCCACAGAAATAAAGAGCATCATAAGAGGATGCTTTGAAAACATTTTATGCCAACAAGATGGATAATTTAGAGGAAGTGGACAAATTCTTAGAAATACACAAGCAGCTTTCATTGATGAAAGAAGAAATTGATGAACTCAACAGATGATTCACATGTAATGAGATAGAATGAGTCATCAAACACCTCCCAACTAAGAAGAGCCCAGGATCAGAAGGCTTCACAAGTGAATTCTACCAAACATTCTAGAAAGAAATAACACCATTCCTGTTTAAACTCCTTCAATAATTAGAAGTGGAGAGAGCATTGCCTAACTCATTTTATGATGCCAAAATCACCCTAATACTAAGGTCAAACAATGATGCCATGGGAGGAAAACTGTAGACCAATCTCTCTAATGAACCTAGATGCTAAAATCCTCAACAAAAGACTTGGTAACCATATGCAACTACACATCAAATGAATTATACAACCTGACCACATGGATTTCATCTTCAGTATGCAAGGATGGTTCAACATAGGAAAATCAATCAATGCAATACACCACATAAACAGTTCAAAAGAAAAAGCCACTGGATCATTCCTATAGATGTAGAAAAAGCATTTGACAAAATACAGCACCCTTTCCTGATAAAAACATTTCAAAAGGTAGGAATAGATGGAAACTTCCTCAACATGATAAAGGGCATATATGAGAAACCCACAACTTACATCATATTCAATGGTGAAATCCTAAAAGCTTTAGCTCTAAGATTGGAAACAAGAGCAGAATGCCCATTTCCACTGCTCTTATTTCTAGAGATTATAAATGAGTTCAGTAGAGTGTCAGGTTATAAGATCAATGTGCAATAATAAGTAACATTTCTGTATACCAATAATGAGCAGTCTTAGGAGGAAACCAAGAAAAATTCCAATTTAAAATAAGAACAAAAGAAACAAATACAGAGTAATTAAATTTAACTAAAGATGTAAGTGACTTATATGCAGAAAATTACACAACACTGTTAAAGGAATTCAAAGAACTCTTAAACAAATAAAAGAATATTCCCAGTTCATAGATAGGAAAACTAAATAATCATTATGACATCTGTCCTACGCAAGCTGGTTTACAGATTTAATGCAATCCCAATAAAAATTACCACCACATTTTTTACTGAATTGGAAAAGCTAACTATGAAATTTATTTAGAAGGGCACGGGGCACCAAACAGCCAAAGAAATACTGAAAAAGAAAACGAAATCAGAGGAAACACACTACCTGACATTAATAAATACTACAAAGCTGTAGTGCTCAAAACTGCATGGTATTAGCACAAGGAGAGAAATAATGACCAATGGAACTGAGTTGAAAGTTCTGATATATACCCCACATGTACAGTCACCTGATTTTGGACAAGGCTACCAAGTCCACTCAACTAAGAGGGAATGTAATTCCATTATGGAATCTTATGATCTGCACTCTTACATACAAATCAGGAAAGGAAGCTGTGAGGAAAATAATATTAAGAAAATTTTATTCAGGAAAATTATAGAGATACACATGACATTTGTCCAATATTTGAATTAAATCCAACAAAGTTTTTAAGAATCGTTATAACAAATAACACTCCTTGGTTTGCTTACAAGGAATTTATTGCCCTACAGCTTTGGATCTGATACCAAGCAAAGGTGGGATAATTTTCTGCCTAATCCACTCCAAATACCAATTCATGACACACTGTCTCAAAGAGAGAATGAGTTTATTGCCAGCATATAAGAAGGAGCCTAATAGACCAAAATCTGTCTCCCTGAGCTGCAGTAGTTCTGATGGTTTTTTGGAATCCAAAGACAGACAGGTGTATGCTAATGAGTAACTGGGCTGGGATTGGCTTAGGTTCATTCCTTTAATAAATATTAAGGAGGATGTCTAGTGATCATAAGACTTCAAAGCTGTAAAACAGGATGGGGATGGAACACAAAATTTTTACAATCAAAGGATAAAGATTATTTTCAAGAAGTTCACATATTTACCTTTTGTCTTTTTTTACTTTTCTCCTCAAAGTCTATAGTATACTTGTGTTCAGTTGCCACAATTCTTGGGTTTCTCCTGTCTTATACATTTGTTTGAACTAATTTCTGACTTTTACTAACTGCATCTAAATTTCTTTTGCATGTCATTGCAATCATATAGATTAAAAGGGACCCTGATTAAATTTGTTCTAATCTGAATAGGATATTCAAAGATCCTATTCACAATAGAGTTCACACCTTGACTAATGATAACATTTTCAAAGGTCCTATTTACAAATGGGTTCTCACTTGCAGGAATGCAAGTTATGACTTCAACTTAATTATTTGGGGGGCATGATCTAATCCCCAGAAACATTACCAGCCTCAAATTAAAGAGATAGAGATGACACAAAATGAACAAAAAAATGAGGTCAAGCAAGAACCATGGAAACAGAGGTCAGGGAAGAAGATATTTCCTCAAACCAAGAGAGAAGGCCTTCCGTGCAGCATGTGCATAGATCAGGGCTTGTGCCCCAGTGTTTGGAGAGGAAAGCCTTCTGTCAGGTGCTTTGAGATGGTGGGACTTATGCCTCAGTGTTTGTAAAGAGCATGGTCTCAGCCCCAGTGATTGGGAAGTATGGGGCTGCTGATATAGCAGGTCCATAGGAAAAAGCAACAAACCGCAGTTAATCTTTAGACCTTGGAAAAGAATGGAGTTTGCCTACTGGCTTTTGTAATTGTTTGGGACTCATGACCTCAGTTTCTTCCAATTTCTTCCTTCAGAAATAGAAATGTCTATCCTACACCTGTCCTACAATTGTATTTCAGAAGTAAATAGCATCCAAGCAATAAGCAGAGAAACAAAGATAAATATGACAGCAGAATTCTAACTGGGAGAAAAGGTTAGAAAAACATTTGATACAAATAATTTTCAAAAATGAAGATAAATTAAATAATATTGAAGTCACTCAACAGTGGGAATAATTAATCACCACAAGATCCATAACATAGAAAATGTTAATTGAAATCCTTGTGGGAAAAACATATGTTTTGAAAATATGGACCTAAACATAGGGAAAAAAGCACCAGAAATGGTAAAAAAAATTAGTAAATACATGATAGATTTTCTTCTTCAGGTTTATGTAAAATGATATATTATCACACAAAGGTTGACTAAAACAAGTTACGTATGTGTAATGTAAGCTGTAAATCAATGAACAACTTTATCAAGTAATATATATAGCTAAAAGCCAATAAGAAGATAAACTATACTTACTCTAAATGAAGGTAGAAAAAGAAGAAATAGAGAACAAATAATAGAACAAAAAGAATACAAAAAATGGTATGATATATTTAAAATTTAAATATAACAATTATTAGAGTTTAAATAATAAAACAACACAATTAAATTGCAGAGAATCATAGATAGGATTAAAGAGCAAACGCCAATTCTGTGCTGCCTAAAGTATTAACTTTAACACAAAGACCCTAATAGGTTAAAAGTAAAAGGATACATAAAGGTATACATGCTAACACAAATTTTTAAAATATGTAGTAGTTAGATTAATAACAGAAAATATAGACGTTGGAGCACACACCAAGCATAAAGGATGTTATTTCATATTTATAAAAGAATCAACGAAGATGACATAAAAGCACTTAACATTAACACAGCAAAAGAAAAAGAGCTATAAAGTACGTAAAGCAAATGGATAGAACTGCTAAGAGAAATTAGACACATGAACAATTAGAATTGGAGATTTTAATATCCCTCTATTCTTTTGATGTCTGAAACCAAAGAGCATATTCTGCAGTTTCCGAAATTTGGACATCGTGCAGACTTCCTTATGGCCCATAAAAGGTTAAAATTTAGTAAATTATCAATGTTCATTTGTAAAGAAAATATATTTTTCACATTTAGGGTTTGGTGTCCTATGAATATTAATTTGGTCAAATTAGTAAATTACATACTCATATCTTATATTAATCCTTACTTTTTACTTTCTTCTATCAGTTTCAGTGAGCCATATCTTAAACTTTAATTATGATATTTTTCAATTTCTCCATTTTCTTTTAATATTTGCTTTATTTATTGCCATGTTATATAATGATGTGTGCTACGCCTTTGAACAGATATTTCAAAATGAGCTCTCTAAATTTTACAGGAAATGATCACCACTTTCTTTAAGGTATTGGGCTTCAAATTGCACTGCACATTATATTATTTTATGCACATTGCCAGATACAAAATACATTTCTTGGTCTATGGTCAGTTTATTTTTTTTAAGTAAAAAAGTTGTAGATTTATAGAAAAATCAAGCAGAAAATACAAAATTCTCATATACTGTACCCCCTATTATTAACACCTGCATTACTGTGCTATCTTTGCAAAAATAAATGATAATACATTATTATAATTTGACTAATAACTATAGTTCATAATTTACATTAGGGTTTACTGTGTTGTAGAAAACTAGGTTGTTTTTATTTTTTAATATTTATGTAGTAATATTTATATAATCTAAAATTTCCCGTTTTAATCACAGTACATTTCTACAATGACAAATATGGGTACTGTTTAAATGCAAATTCATATATGATGAAACATATGCTATATGACTTTAGTGCAAATAATATATAATAAAAAGTGTGCAGATAAGATCACAGTTTGCAAAGGTTATAATTCATCACCTAACAATATATCAGTTCCCTGTGATAATATCAATCTAAGAAGTAGCAGAAGAAGCAGTACCAATTTTAATGAGAGACAAATGTGGACCCTATTTCCAAAACTTAACTGTAATATTTTAGTGATTACCTGTGAAATAAATATGTTTTGGAAATTTATTTATCCAATATGGCAAACTATTTGTCAGCCATCAGAGAGTTCTGCTCCTAATTCAAGGGTTATTATATTGGTTATAGATCCTAATATATGACCTAATGTATGAAACACATATAAAAATAATTAATTTAAATACATAGTTTTGTAGTTTAATCATCTTAACATGTTGATATTTGGATTAAGAAGTATTCTAAGGTCGAAATGGGAAATACTTACCTAACATTTGTCTTCTTGTTATGGAGACCATAAAACCTGCCAACATATAGTTTTAAACTTAAATTTTTCAATCATACTAATGATTTAAAATTTTGTAAATACTTTCTTTGATCAAAAGTAATTCTTATTTAAAATATATTCGTTCTAATTTTGAAATATAGGTAAATAATTTTTACTTCAATTACCATCCACACCTTATTCAGATTCTTATATTTTATTCAGAATAAAATAATTAATGTAATTTACAACCAGTTTTAAGATGTTAATATATATTTATTTAGGAGTATTTTAAATATATGATGAATTAATGATTCTCTATAACTCTTATAAGTGCACAAATAGACCAAAGAAAGTTAACATGCAGTTTGTATTTTCTAGGACTCTTTAAGTTTAAAGAAGAATAATGGAAATGGAACTACTTGGCAAAAGATACAAGTCTTTTATAGTGATGTGTCCAGTATCAGAGATCAGAGAACATTCATTTTTTTTTTTTT
>JAQZBX010104112.1:0-10983 GCA_029593785.1 Cabassous unicinctus | reverse complement strand
CTGCCACCCCAGAGAGAGATGAGCAATTTGCCTGAGAGTTTACAACTGACTTGTGAAGAGACCAGAGCAGCTAACCCTGGAAAGAAATTAGCCCTGGGAAGAAAGATGAGCCCTGTGACAACCTTCAGCTAAGATGAGAAGAAGTTGGACCCATGGAGCTGTAAGAGGGAAGAGGAAGGCTGAACCCTCAAAGATGTCATGCACCATCTTGCCTTAACACGTGGCAACAGAGTTTGGCAAGGAAGTAACCTTGAGTTGGACTCTTTAGGGCCTTTTAATTGTAAGCTTTTACCCCAAATAAAACAGCCTATAAAAGCCAAAAGATTTCTGATACTTTGCTTCAGCACCCTTTTGACTGACTTATACAAATAGAATTAACACCTTAACACTATTTAGTCTTCAAGTTCATGAAGATGGGATATTTTCCATTTCTTTAGTTTTTTTTAAGTTCTTTCAGCAATGTTTTGCAGTTTTCTGTGTATTAGTCCTTTACAGCCTTGGCTAGATTTAATCTTAGCTATTTGATTATTTTTTCATTTGTGCAAGTATATGGAATTTTATTATTGATTTTCTTTTAAAACTTTTCATTACTAATGTTAGAACTATTACTGATTTTTGGTTTTGTTATTGAACACCCCACTTTGCTGAACTACTTATTAGCTCTTAGCTTTGTGGTAGATTTTTCTTAATTATCTATATATAGGATCATATCTGCAAACAGAGAAGGTTTTACTATTTCCTTTGCAAGTTAGATGCCTTTTTTTTTTCTTCTTCATTAATTACTGTTGTTGTCAGGGTGGACTTCCAGGTTCTTGGCCACACAGCAGGAAAGAATTCAAGGACAAGTCACAGGCTAAGCAAGCAAATAAAGGGTTTAATGTGAAGTTAAAGTACACAGTCTTGAGGCATGTGCAAGAGAGAGAGGCACACATACTGGGGGCTGAGCTTAGCCTTTATTAAGGTTGCTTTTCCTCCTGCTCCTTCCTGTATGTAGAGACTGTAGAGACTGAATTCCTGTATGTAGAGACTGTAACCAGCAATAATTTGGATTAGCTCCTTTCTGGGCTTCCCATTGCCCTATAACATAGGTTACTTCAGTTACTCCCCTGTTGGCTTCAGATGACCAATAAGGGACACTTCCTAATTGGGGACCACTCAGGTTTTCTCAGTTGAGACTTTGATAAAGGACTTTGTAACCCAGTTCCTGGCGGGGTTTCAGCTGTGATGATTGCGGCTTTGTTGTCAATCTGGCTGCTTTCCCTTGTTCTTTATGCTAACCTGCCACACTCTGGCTAGAACATATACTACTATGTTTAATAATATTGGTTCAGTGATCATCATTGTCTTGTCCCTGAAATGATGTTCTTTGTTGGATTTTCATATATGACCCTTATCATTTTGAGTTAATTTCCAAGCCTTCTTAGTTTTTGAGTGTTTTCACAAGAAAGGTGCTGGATTGTGCCACATAACTTTTCTGCATTGATTTAGATGATCATTTTATAAATTTTGTGTTTCTTTTTAATTTTGTACTTCATTTTATTAATGTGCTGTATTACATTAATTGATTTTCTTATGTTGAACAGCCATTGTATACTTGGGGTAAATCTTATTTGATCATGGTGCATAATTCTTTTAACATGCTGATGAGTTTTGTTTACTAGACTTTTATTGAGTATTCATGCATCAATATACATAAAGGATAGCAGTCCATAATTTTATTGGGGTATCTTTACCTGGCTTTGGTATAAAGGTCATGTTAAACACATAGAATGGATTAGGAAGTGATCATTCTTATTCAATTTTGTGGAGGAATATGAGCAGGATTAGGATTTTTGGAATGCTGGTGAAATGTACCAGTGAACCCATGTGGTCCTGTTTTTGTCTTTGTTGTGATGTTTTGACTATTGATTTGATTCCTTTACTTCTTTTGGTCTGTTTTATCTTCTATTTCTACTTATGTAAGTGTGGGTATTTTATATGTTTCTATAAATTTGTTCATTCATCTCATTTATCTATTTTGTTGGGGTACAAATGATCATAGTATCCTCTTATATTTTTATTTCTATGTGTTTGATGGTAATGTCCATCTTTCATTACTGATTTTAATTATTTCTATGCTTTATCTTTTTGCTGTTTTCAGTCAAGCTAAAGTTTTATTTTCTTTATTTTATTGATCTTTTCAAAGAAAGAATTTTTGGTTTCATTGATCTTCTTGATTGTATTTATTTAAACTCTATTTCACTTGTCTCCACTATAATATTTGTTATTTCCATCCAGCTGCTCTCTTTGGATTTATTATGCTCTTCATTACCTTATACTTTAAATTGTGAGATTAGATCTCATATTTGAGAATTTTCTCCTGTTTTGATATTAGAATTCAGAATTATAATTTCCCTCTCACTACATTATTCAAATTTATTTGAGTATTCCTCCTGCCCTTTTCTCTCTTTTTTCTACTCAGACTCCTCTTATGACTATATTGGTATTCTTGAGAGTATCCAGTATTTCTCTAAGGCTCTCTTCATTTTCTTCCATATTTTTTTCTTTGTCCTTTTCATAACAATATGAATCATGTTAATTGAGCCATTTTGTATTTCACTGATTCTTCTTTCTGTATATCCAACATCTAGTCTTCATTTATGAGTTTCAATATTTTATCTCATTCCTTAGAATGGGCCATGGTTTCTTGTCTTGAATTGAATTGTAAAAAACTTTTGTTTTGCAATGTATATTTTAATTTTTAATGCTTTATTTATGGGATTTATTTCCTGAGCTCTCTGTTTCATAACAGGTAGCTCTATACCAAATATATCATTGAGTGCCACGAGCTAACAAAAGCAAACCCAAAATATCATTCACTGTCTTTGAATGTTACCTCTGTGTTGGCTGGTACTGTCCTTCAGAATTTAGTTTTTCTATCAAGAAGAAGAGCCTGAGGCAAAAGTGGGGGTTCCTTTCTTTTCCTGAGCCTGTGTATTCTTCTGGGTTTGTTTCTGGGCCTTAGAAATTCTACTTTGTACTGGAATTGGAATTCCTCCCCTATCGTTATGAAATAGAATTTGCCGGCTTCTGAATGCTTTATTGTGAAATTCAAAGCCAAGATTCCTATGCCCCAGGCAGATTTAAAATAATTTTTTCTTACACAGATTTAACTGATTGCAACCTGTTTCTGTCTCCAGGCTGAGTCCTGGGAAGAGCAAGAGGGAGATTAGACTCCTGGGTTAGGTTTCATGCTGCCACAGGATAGATTAGAACCCGCATACATGCAATCCACTATGGCCATAAGGTTTACCCTTCTCCATCCAATATAGAGTCAGTGACCCACAGTAAGAGTTCAGGTCCACTCCACACTGTGCCAATGAAGGCTTGAAGTGGAGATGAGATTGTGCTACCAGTTTTAAGTTTCATTTTCTTGAGTCAGGGATCACTTTGTTATTAAAATCATTTCTTTTTTTTCTAGAGATTTGAGGAAGGTAGTTAGACCTTTTTCCATAGTATTTAAAGATTTTCTCAGTGAACAGATCCTGGAATGAATTATGCTGTTACCTTGGTTGCCTAGAAGCGATCATAATAATATTAAGAGCTGTACAATAATTTAAGGATGCCTATTCTACCCCAGAGAGAAAACACTTGCAATATAATGTAATGCAATTGGTTAAATAATCTAACAGAAGAAATATAATTGAATATTAAATGTTATACTAACCAAACACAAACCATGAGAGAAAAATCAGAATTTCAAAAATATATGACAAAGAATGAAAATTGCATAGAAATTAGTACTTAAAAAAAATGGACTAAACACTCCAATTAAAGTTCCTGTAATTGACTCTATTAAAAAGACTCAACCATATGATGTTTATAAGAAATAACTGAATAGCAAAATAATGTAATCATGTACACCTCTAAATTTAAGCATATAAAATACTATGCAAATTAGTATATAATTTTTCAGAAAATTATAAAATTCCTTAACAGAGCTTCCAAACATATAATAATTGTGAGAATTAAAAAGAGAAATAGAATTAAAAAATAATGATATTGAATAATTATCACAGCTAAAGCTCTAATTTGGCTGAAATGTAGAACAAAGAATTCATATTTCTTTTCTGTTTCTATTCTTGATCTTCTACCAAAATAAATTTACAATTAGAGATCATATATTGGATTGCTACCAACAAAGATACATCTGAAGGATTTGTCATAAAAAGGTTTGTAAATTATTCTTTCTTCAGCTATTACTTATGTTATTAGAAAGTACACTGAATTACTCTAAAAAAATTGATTTTGCACTGCAAGATAAACTCCTTCATAGTTATTTTACAAGGAGTAAGAAAATATACTGAGGTGGCACTTACATAGAACATCTTAAACTCCAATATCCCCTAAATTGATGCTGGCCTTTTAGTCTTCAAATCACCTTTTCATTCCCAGTAATTTTTTTGATGGGTTAAAGAGTTGTACATTCAATAGTTCATCAAATATATATTATTTTGTAAATCCTTGTTCCATACCATCTTCTGCTCTCTTGAAATTCTGCAGTATAAACAGTTTTTTAGTACCAGTTGCTTCTAGATCTACATGCAAATTGATTTTATTATCATTAATTAATGAGAGATTCACAAGAATGGATTTCATCTAGTTGTATACAAAGGAAATAAGCTTTTAACAATTACTGTAATTATAAAACATTATTTCAGCATTGATTTTTCACTTTATTCTCTCATATTTCTAAGCTAATACCCTAAAATAATAAAATGAAATTTCCAAATATTGTTGTGGCAGAATACAATATATATGCTGTGCTGAGGAATTAGTTGATACACCCAAACCTGACTACAGAAATTCCACCATGTTTTATTTGCGATGCTTCAAAAACACCCATTCATCAGCTGTTGCACACTCTTAGAAAGAAGTTGCACCAGTCAATGCAAAATACCTGAAATTGTGTTTTACAAGAGTCTATTTTAACATAGGTAAAGTTGTATTATAAATATTTTTTTAATGAAATCAGGATATTATTGAAAATTCATTGTGATAAAATTATATAAGCATATATGCGTGAATATAAACAAGATTTATAAGCACAAAGGTAAATACTTGGAATACATCTAAAAAATAAGGTTCATGAAGGATTTTCACTTTTTCTTTGAATTTTTTTGAATAATAATTTTTTGTACTGAATGTGTTCAATCCTATGATAGTATCACAATTTTAAATATAATATTACGTTTTTATGAAAAATGTGTTATTATATCACTGGTGGTTAAAGATCTGGCTTTCAGCCCCAGATTAATTGCTTATTTCTCAAGAAACACCTAATTTTTACCCAGGCATAAATTAAAGCATAACAAAAGAATACCAAAAATACTGTTCAACTTTATGTGACTTTTAAGGAAAGGAAAATTTTCTTTTACAAACCTGACACAAATGAATTATTCTTGAACTTTAATTCTTGGCATCATGCCAAGCAAACTTCTTTTTAAATTGGTCCCAGATATGAACAAATATTTCAATATCAACAATTCTCAATATAAGAGGTGCTCTGGCATTATCAGGGTGAAAGGCAGGGAATATTCTGCTATGCAGGTTTTCATAGAATCTCCTTGGTATAATTGTGCAACATAACTTCCAGGTGAACTTTCTATTTGACTGGACATGAAAAAAAAAATTGTTTGATTTATTTTAATTCAAAAACACATATGCACAAAATTTAAACATGTTATCCAAAAGGAAACAAATAGCCTACCACATAAATTTCTGGCTCTTTTAATGGATTGCTTATTTTGTTTGTGAGAAAAACTTAAAGTTGACCAATTTCTAGAGAGTTAATGCTGGAAGAAGTTTTCAAAACAACTTTGACTCATGGTAAGTATTAATCTCAAAGAGTGTTTTAGTTTATCTGAAAATAAAATGGGGGTATTATTAGAAGAATATGCATATACATATACATATCATGTAGTCTATAATGAAGAAATGCTAGGATTTGTAAAAATGGGAATATAGAACTGTTAGAATCAGCATAATCAAGCTATGTCCATAAGTTGAAAATATAATTTTTGGAAGAAATTTGATTAATCTATGAAAAAACATATCTGAAAATTAATAATAATATGGGTTTAAGGATATTAATATCCATAACTTTTCATTTCTTGCCTGTCTTTTGTACTAAATCATATTGGATAGAAAAGAACAGTAAATGAGGCATTAAAATTGTCATTGTTTATTACAACTAGCATTTTTTATTTCCTGGAATTAAATATAAGTAGGAATATAGTGTTAGACCTTGATCTCTGGAATCAAATAATCTTGGTAGAATCACAGAGCCAACAGTAATTAAAGATTGTCACTCTGGATAAATTACTTAACTTTCTGTGTCTTTTTCCTCATCTAAAAACTTGTACTACAGTAATATTTATGGTAAAATATTTTCATCTGGATAAATGTGCTAATGAATGGAAGTATTTATAATAGTATTATGTTCATTCTAATTATACAATATAAATATATATGAATTTCTTTTATATAATATCCAAATATGATATTTGCATAATTTGTACTTGGCGGGCAAACTAAGATGTTTTTCAGTCATATTTTGCAAACACATTTTTATTATGAATTTCTAGAATCACTAAGCTGATGTTTTTGTAAATGCCAGACCATTCCTATAAAGAAAAAACATTTTGAGGTCATTAATGTTAAATATAACCTTTGATTTCTCAACAGGTTACAACAGTTGAATGCTATTATGGGAGGTGGGAATAACACAAATATAGCTAACTTCATCTTTATTGGATTGACAGGCTCTGAAGTGATCTGGCAGGTCCTCTTTATGTTATTTTTCTTGATATACCTGATTACTATGCTAGGGAATGCAGGAATGATACTGATAATTCATCTTGATCTCCAGCTTCACACCGCCATGTACTTTTTCCTCAGTCACCTGTCATTCCTGGACCTCAGTTACTCAACGGTCATCACACCTAAAACCTTACTGACTTCCAACAATTATATTTCATTTGTGGGTTGCTTCACCCAAATGTCTTTGTTTTTCCTCTTTATTATCACTGAATTTTTCATTCTTTCATCTATGGCTTATGACCGTTATGTAGCTATCTGCAATCCCCTTCACTACCCAGTGTTTATGCCCACGAGACTCTGCAGAGTCTTCTTCATTGGCTCCTATGTGATTGGTTTTACTGAAGCATTAGTCATTGTTCTTTACATGAGCAGGTTGCACTTCTGCAAATCCAATGTAATCTATCACTTTTTCTGTGACTTAATGCCAATGTTAGCCCTGTCTTACACAGACACTGGTGATACTGAAATCATGATATTCATTCTTGCTAGTTTTAACATAATTGTGTCTCTTATCACAATCTTTTTGTCCTATGGGTTCATTCTGTCTACCATCTTGAAAATTAATTCCACTTCAGGAAAGCGCAAAGCCTTCTCTACTTGTGCCTCCCACCTCCTGGGAGGCACCATCTTTTATGGCGCTACAATTTTCACTTATTTAAAACCAAAAAAATCCTACTCATTGGGAAAGGATCAGTGGCCTCTGTGTTTTATACTATGGTGGTGCCCATGATGAATCCATTCATTTATAGTATTAGGAACAATGAAGTGAAAAATGCTCTCATTAGAGTCATGCATAAGAGAGAGTGCTCCAAGCAATTGAAATGACAGTAACACTGTACATTAAGTGCATCTTTTCTTTCCTCTTGGTGTATTTACTTGGGCTCTCTTTAAGTACAGCAAAATCCTTTAATTAGTTTGCCTTTATGTTGAGCCATACTATGTTAGACACTGCATGATATGGTACCTTTCCCAGATTTTAGAAACCTACAAAATAATTTGAAGCCATGAAATATTAATTAAATCTGGGACTTAAATATATGTGATTTTAAGGTCAATTAATATGCAAAAAATGTGGTGTTATTCAAATTGTATAATAGAAATCCATACGCAGACTCCAATTTCAGAGAATTTTACTATGGGGTGCTCTTTCAGAAATTATTCAATTTATACTGTAGAGAATAAATGCAGCATAATCTTAAGAGTGCTGAATTGGACTAGAAAATCCAGGGTTTAGATTTTAGATCTGTAAGCTCTTTAGCTGTTTATCCCTTAATAAGTCATTGAAGGTTTAAATCTAGTTTCCACAACTAATTGAGACAAATAATTTAATTCTATGTGTTATTTTAAAAATGAAATTACAAAATGAATGGAAAGAATTGAATGCAGTCTTAATAAATTTAGACCATTATCATCATTCTTGCAAAATCTTGAATACAATATAGCTTTTGTTATGAATATGTTCATTGGTGGTTTGTAGTTACTTTTGTCTAATGCTATTCACAAACAAACCAATAACTAAATAGAAAGAGATCACTTCAATATTTGGTCTTAGAGCAAAGTAAAATATTGTGATAGAATTAAGTTATAGAAAAACGTATATGTGGACATTGAAGAATATATGGCAAATATTTTAAATTATTTTAAAAAATCAAAGTTCATAATCATATTTGAATGTTTTGTTCATGGTCTCCAGAACAACCTGACCTATAAAATGTACCCAGACATTTCTATTTTTTGTAAAAGGAATCTTGTACATTTTAAGCATTAATTAATATTTTCTTTTAAAAATGCCTCTATGTTATCTGGAATTGTAGTTTTAATTTTTGCTTCTACTCAATGTATGTTTTCTTTTTTTTCATATATTTATTAACTATTTAAACTTAAGCAATGGTTATTAGATATAATTTTTGCTTTAAAGGGATTTGTATGCTTTTCATTGTTATTTAGATTTTCTTCATAGAAATACATTTGTTTATTTTCTTAAATGATTTTTGAAAAGTTGTTATAAAGTTCAACCTCTGTTTTAGGATTAAAATTTTAATGAATTTTCACAAGTTCATCACTGTTTATCAATTTATTCAGATATGGAAACTGTGCATTATTTTCCTCTATGTCTGAATTTATATGAATAGTTTAACATATCATATAAAATATCCATGTAAATTAATGGATTAAGATTTATTTTTGCTCTGAATTCTATGTTGTCTTGAATCTATATTTATTACAATTCCCTTTGGTTTTGTTTATAACTAACAGTCTTTGATAACCATATATTTTTTAATAATATACTTTTTAGCTAATCTCTCATCTTGTATATTCATTGTGTCTTTTCTTATATTTATACACCCTTTACATTTTCAGGTCTTTTTTATTAACTGTATTGGTCATGTTTTCATTTATTCACATTTCTATAATTTAGAAAATATAAACTTTGGCTTGTGTTGGCAGCGATGTTCAACAGTTTCTCTAATTTTTCAGACAGTAATAAGTTCAGAATTGCTTATGTTTTATTTAAATTCATACTACCCTGTCTTTTTATAATATATTCTAGAAAGCATTTATGTTGTTATTAAATAAATGCAATATAAACTATGAGCAATGTAAAATGCTAGGCTATTTGTATTGTCCCTCTATTTTCCCTATTCATATCAGTACATATCATATTTTATGTGCGATGTAGTCTGAAGTATTTTTAAGACAATGTTTTTTGTTCAAAATTCTACATATTGTAAAAATTGAACTATGTAAACAATTTTTTTAAAAAAAAACTGCGCTAAAACATGGCAAAATATGAACAATAGATTTTTATTCAAAAGATTGTTGGTATATAATAATTGTCTAAAATAGATTATATTTTCTGAGCACCTACTGAACCCATAACTACATTATGCCCTGGTATACAATGGTGAGGACAGACAAAATCCTGACTTCAAGCAATTATGGTATATTTTCAGGTAAGTGCTCATCTCTTTCTTTTGCATAGAAAGATTATAATGGTTAAATTGAAATAACAATTAAACATATGAACTAGGAGACTATCTGGATTGAAACTTTATTTTAATAATTCAAAACCATTATTTGATTGTTAGAAGCCCTTAAAATGATGCTGGTATGTTGTAATTATTGTAATTGACAGATATTTAGAAATATTTTTGAAGTAGCATTTTTTTTCTTTATTTCAGAAAAATCATCTCAAAATATCTTAAGGAAGAAAATAAATTTTAAGATGCTGTGGTTTCAAGAAACTTGGTTTCTACATAAAGAAATCATGTTCACATTATAGTCTGTGGTGTGTCTCTGAAAATATATTTGTTTGTTGCTTTTAGAGGAATTTTGCATATATATTTAAATCTAATTCTGCTATCAAACACACTTATTCCAATAGAGATATATGATTTCTTCTTGAATAATTGTTTGAAAACTGAGGTTCTGATAATTATCAGACTGGGTCACAAACTCACAATTAAGTATTAAGTTTTTGATTACTTTGTTCTAATGGCATTGATCTTGTGGAATCATAAGACAAGCATACCTGCCGGGAAAGGATTGAATTTCATTGAAATAATAGTAATATTCCACTTTTTAGTGCTCTTCAACTGAAAAAAAAATTAGAATAAAAATTTAAAAAGCATAATAAATAAGGCTGAAGCAGGTATGATATGATATGATGTGAGATCATTTCTCAGGGATATGTTCAGTTAGTATCAGTTTAGGAATGATGTTCGATGCAAGGCCATTTCTCATAGATAAAGACAGTGGTAATAATTGAGAGAAAATCTAACATCATATTAACCCTCAAAGGAAGTCTCGCTTTTTAGATCTTGGATCATCTATCCATAGTAGTAAGTTTTCAATTATTCTTTAACCTATAGTTTTGTTTTCCTGATTGTTAATTATGTACCCTCTTGGAGGTCCTTCACAGAAATTCCAGAAGAGAAATTCATTATAATGAAAGCTGAAAGTACTAAAAAGATGTGAGGTTTTGTTTAGCCATCATATGTTGAGGACATTACCTAAAATTATAGTTAATGAAAATCAAATTACAGAAGGACTAAATATATATAACATGAATATTTAATATGGATCAGTTTGGACATAGTAAATACAGGCATATAGCTGACA
>JAQZBX010104111.1:0-10993 GCA_029593785.1 Cabassous unicinctus | reverse complement strand
AAATACCTAGAAGTGGAATGACTAGGTTGTGTGGTAGGTGTATATTTAACTTTATAAGAAACTACCAACCTGTTTTCCAAAGTGATTGTATCATTTTACATTTCCATCAGCAGTGTATGAGAGTTACAGGTGGTCTGTATCCTTGAAAACCATTGGTATTGTTTTTTTTTTTTCTTTTTTTAAATTTTACCTATTCTAGTGGTATTCCTAATGACTAATAATGTTGAGGATCTTTTCATCTGCTTATTTGCCATCCATATATCCTCTATGGTAAAGTGTCTATTCAAATATTTGTTCCTTTAAAAAATTGGGTTGTCTTCCCATTATTGAGCTATAAGATTTTAAAAAATTATTCAAGATTCAAATTCTTTGTCGAATATGTATTTTACAATTACTTTCTCTTAGTCTGTGACTTACCTTTTCATTTTCATAAGAGGATCCTTTGAAGATAAAAAGTTTTTAATTTTGATGAAGTCCAATTTGTTGACTGTTTCTTTTATAAGTTTATACTTTTTCAGTTGTATTTGAGAAGTCTTTGCCAGACTAAGGTCATTAAAATTTTCTCCTATGTTTTCTTCTAGAAGTTTCACAGTTTTACCTCTGATGTTTAGGTTTATCATCTTTTTCAAGATAAGGAGCCAGGGTTTTCTGGCTGGCTACTCGATTGTTCAACTGTTTGTTGAAATGATCATCCTTTTCCCATTGATTTGTGTTGGCACCTTTGCTGAAAATCCATTGACCACGTACGTGTTCATCTTTTTCTAAACTGTATTCTATTCAATTTTTTGCCAATACCATACTTAATATTAATTTCTTTACCCATACAATACTGTTTCCATGAAACTTTCTCCTAGAAAGCTGCAAATCATGTGTTACTCAGTTTTGAAAATTAAGTTAAATGCCTGTTTCACTCACTTCTATGCACTTTTCTTCATCTAGACAAGACTGTTTTTATTTATTTATTTTCTGCCATCTTTTGTGTATTTCTTCCCCTCTCCCTCTCTTCTCTATGATGTGTTTTGCATCCCCCCACCACTATAGTTCCTGTCCTGTACCCCTCATTTAAGTCCCCCAGATCTCATCAGACTGGTACAGCGTTCTCAGTATTGTTCTGTCTCTAAGTGCCTCCACTTCCCTCATTGGCTTCCTGTGATCCTGCCATAGCTCTTAAGGCTTGCCTTCATTAAAGTCTCTTATGTCATCTGAATTTGATTCTGTTTCTTGCTGGAACTCTAATTGTTACAATGGATATTCTACATGTTACACATATCAAATGTGTTTTTAATCACGCCATCCATGTCATAGTCTAGTTTCCTCAGCTACCATAGTAGATGAAATTCTTCATAAATGGCACTTATCAGAAGAGGATCAATCATGGTGTCAACTCACCACCATTCACCACCAAAACCAGCAACTACAATTTATCAGTTAAAGGATTAGCTCTCATGTCTCATACTTTATAAATTAATGTAGCTTTACAAGATGTCTTCAAATCAGGTAGTGTAACAATTTTTACTACTGTTTTGGCTTTTCTGAGTCATTTTCATTTTCATATTCATTTTAGAACCAACTTAGCAATTTCTACAAAAAGCCTAATAGCATTTTGATTGGAATTGCATTGAAAATATAGATCAATTTGGGGAGAATTGACATCTTAATAATACCAAATTTTCTTTTCCATGAACATAGTATATCTCCCCATTTATTTATGTTTTCTTTATTTTAGCAGTGTCTTATAGTTTTCAATGTAGAGGTTTTGTGCATTTAAAAATAATTATAGACTCACAAGAATTTGTAAAAATTGTACACAGAGTTTCCCTTTACCCTTCCCCCGCTTCTACCAATAACATCTTACATAGCTATAGGATGTTATTAAAACCAGGAAATTGACATCGGCACACTATTATTAAATAGACTACAGAACTTACTCAGATTTCTTCTGTGATTTTATCAGGAGAGATGTTGGGTTTTGTCAAATTTATTTCTGTACCTATTGAGATGATCACACGTTTTTTCTTTTTTAGTCTTTTAATATGGTGAATTACTGTCTTAGTTTGCTAGGGCTGCCATAACAAAGTATTACAAACTTGAGGGTTTAAAACAACAGCAACTTTTTGTCTCACTGTTTTGGAGGCTAGAAGTCCAAAATCAAGGTTGTTGGCAGGCACCTCCTCTGAAGTCAGTAGCTTCTGGTGGCTGGCAATCCATGCAATCACTCAGTCTCTGCCTCCATCACAGGACCTTCTCCTCTCTGTCTGTTTCCTACTTACTGTGTTCAAATTTCTTCTGGTAATAAAGACACCAATAATACTGGTTACTGGGTTAAGGCCCACCTTACTCCAGTTTGGCCTCATCTTAAGTAATAACACCTTTAAAGATCTTGTTTCCAAATGTGGTCATGCTCACAGGATGAGCATATCTTTTCAATCCATAACAATTTCCTTGACTGATTTTGAAATTTAAACTAAACTTTTACTTGGATATTAATTATAATTTTTATATATAGCTGGATTTGATTTGCTCATATTTTGTAAGGATTTAACTTGTATGTTTTGAGGAATATTGACCTATAGTTTTCTTTTCTTGTAACGTCTTTGGTTTTGGTATTAGAGTAATACTGGATTCATAACATGAGTTGGGAAATAGTCCTCCTCCTCTATATTCTGCAAGAGTTCAGGTCAAACTGGTATTATATCTTCTTTCAATGATTGGTAGTATGCACCAGCGAAGTCATCTGGGCCTGGAACTTTCTTTGTGGGCAACTTTTTAACTTCAAGTTTACTACCTTTAACAGAGGTCTATTCAGGTTATCTATTTCTTTTTGTGTGAGCTTTGGTAGTTTATGTCTTTCAAGAAATTGTCCATTTCCTCTGTTGTATCAAATTTATTGCCATAAAATTGCCCATAATGGTCTCTTATCTATTTAATGTCTGTAGGATCTGAAGTGATGCTCTCTCTCTCATTTCTGATATTGGTAATTTGTGTCCTCTCTCTTTTTTCTTGATCAGTTTGTCTAGATCTTCTCAAAGAACCATCTTTTAATTCCATTGATTTTTTTTCTCTATAGTTTCTTTGTCTTTTATTTCATGGATTTCTGTCCTTATCATTATCATTATTATTCCATTTTTCTCCTTTCTTTGGTATTAATGTTCTCTTCTGTTTCTATTTTCTTAATTGGGAAGCTTAGGTCAGTGATTTGAGAGCTTTTTTCTTTTCTTAATAAAAGTATCTTAAGTCTTTCTATCTCTGCATCTCCCAAAAGTTTATGTTCTGTTTTCACATTCAATTAAAAAGATTTTCTAATACCATTTATGGTTTCTTATTTCATCCATAATTTATTTAGTGGTCTTTTGTTCAGCTTCTAAATATTTGGAGATTTTACAGATCTTTTTCTAGTATTGATTACAAGTTTAATTCCATTTTGGTCTAAGAACATATGATTTCTATGATTTAAATCCTTTTACATTTATTGGATTTTGCTTGTGGCCCAGAATATGGACTATCTTGGTAAATATTCTAAATGCACTTGAAAAGAATATATATTTTGCTGTTGGATGTATTCTCCATATGTCAACCAGGTCAAGTTGGTTGATAGTGTTAAAGTTTTCTGTACTCATACTCTTTTCTGTCCCTTTGTTCTATCAATTATTGTGAAACGGGTTTTGAAATCTCTGACTATAATTGTGGATATTGTCTATTTTCCCTTTCGGTTCTTTCATCTTTGTTTAATGTATGTTTTACCTCTGTTGTTTAGTGCTTGCACATTTAGGATTGTTACATTGTCTTCATGATTTGACCTTTTATCATTATGAAATGACCCTATTTATCCATGGTGGTATTCTTCACTCTGAAATTTACTTTGTATGATATTATTAGAGCCATTATAGTTTTTTTCTGATTACTGCTGTCATGGTATATTTTTCCATTCTTTTACTTTTAATATAATTGTATCTTCATAGTTAAAGTGTGTTTCTTGTAGTCAGCATGTGGTTAGTTCTTTCTTTTTTAATCCAATCTGACAATGTTTTGACTTTTAATTGAGGTATTTATACCACATATATTTAATGTAATTTAGGATATTAACCCTTCCTTTTTGAGATTTGTGTACTAATTGTCCCATCTGTTGTTTGTTCTCCCCCTTTTCTTCCTTCATTTAGGTTAGTCAAATATTTTTAATGACTGTATTTTGTCTTCTCTATTGGCTATATCTCTTTATTTTGTGATTGTTTAGGATTTAGAATATACACCATTAATTTATCACAGTCTACCTTCAAGTAATATATACCTGTTCACATATACTACAGCATTATATTTTTATTTCCTCTCTCCTGGCCTTTGTACTGTTATTATATTCTTCATATGTTATATGTTTTTACTTCTTCATATGTTATGAATTACACATTGTAATTATTTTTGACTGAAAAAGTCTATTTAAGAAATAGGGGAAATTGTTTACATATACATACCTGTTTACCATTTCTAATCCTTTCATTCCTTTATATAGATTGAGATGTCCATCTGGTATCATTTTCCTTCTGTGAAGAACATCCTTAAACATGTTTTGTAATACTGGTCTGATGGTGATAAAGTCTTTCATCTTTTGTATGCCTGATGGAGTTTTCATTTCATTTTTGTTTTTGACAGATATTTTCAATGGGTATAGAATTCCAGGTTTACTTTTTTTTCACTATCTTAAAGGTGGTGCCCACTTTCTTCTTGCTTGCAATGTTTCTGACAAACATATGCTATCATTCTTAATTTTGTTCCCCTGTACATAATAACATAATGGGTCATTTTTTCCCTCTCTGGCTGCTTTTATGATTTCCCAAATCAAGACATTAGCAAAGCCATGCTTTCTGGAGTGGGTAGCAGGCTGGTGATGAAAATCATCACATAGTGAGCTGATTCCTTCTCTCCTCCTGTGGCTTCCTCTGACTTCTGGCTTCTACATCTTCTGGTTTCTTCTGGTTTCTGGTTTCTACCACTTGACTGCATCTGAATTTCTTCTCTACAGATTAAGACCCACCTTGATTCAACTGGCCCCATCTTAACTAAAAACGCCTTCAAAGGGTCCTATCTGCAATGGGTGTATACCCACAGGAATGCAGGTGAAGGTTAAGAGCATGTCTTTTGTTGGGATGCATGATTCAGTCTACCACAAAGTCCACAACACAACTCTTTATCTATCACTCTGAAAACGCTCCTGCCCAATCTTTCCCTTCTCAGGAAATGGCAAGCGCAACCTACCCTACAGCATGGGAACCAACCCTTGGCTCTTTTTCCCTTCATTCACTCCATCAGCAAATCCGGTTGGCCCTAACTTTAAAGTAGACGCAGACTCGGCTGGCTTCTCCGCTACCTCCACTGATTCCACGCTAGTCGACGCACCTTCCTCTTTCTCCTGGGCGCCCCTTATAGCCTTGATTTAGGGTATCTCCTTTTAACACCATATCTGACCATGCCAATCTCTTGCTCCAAAGGCCCCAGTAGTTCCCTTTATACCCATTGGCCTACAAATCCCCGTGTGATCGGGCTCCTGCCGCCTCCCCGTCCTCTCTTCTGCTGGCTCGCTCTGCTCTGGCCACACTGGCTGCCTTGCTGTTGCCTAAGTATGCCTCGCATGCTCCTGCCTGGAGAACTCTTTCCCCAGCTATCTGTGGGGGACCCCCCTTCCTTCCGGCACCTCCCAAGTATCACTTTCTCAAAGAAGCTCTCCGTGACCTTCCTGTATAAAACAGCACCCCTTCCCCCTCTCTCATTCTCTTCTCTCTCCTTCACTTTTCTACTAAGCATTCTTTGCCACCTGACTATATTTTTGTTACTGTCTGTCTTCCCCCACTAGAATATGAGGGACAGGCATTTTGACTCTCTGGTTGCTGCTCTGTTCCCTGGTTCCTAGAAGAGTGCCCAGTTTGTTGTAGGGACTCAGTAAATCTTTTTGGAGTGAATAAATTTTAGCCCATGTCCTTGATGAATAAACGTAAAAATCCCATGTCCTCCTTTAATGTTAATTGAAAATTTCAGACATCAAATATGATGACTGAAAATAAGTAAATCACTTAACATTTAAATACGTGTTTTATGGTTAGGAATTATTCTAAAAAACAATCTATGCTAAATTTGAAAAATTCAAACTGTACAGAAATATGTAATAAAAAGTGAAAAATTTCCCTTTGCATGTTTTCTAGTGTCCCCAGTTCTTCCCATCATACTTTCAACAGGTAAACTCTATTGACAATTTGGTGTATAGCATATCTCTGTAAAGATGAAATACACACACACTTTAAAAAACCATATCTTTTTCTGTATTATACAGCTCACTTTTTTTTTTTCCACTTAAAAATATACCAAAGATATCTTTCTATGCTGGAACCTCTAGGTCTTCGGAAAGCACTTTCTGTGATGGTTTGTGGCACCCTGAAGAATCAGTCACGCCTCCTCCCCACCTCTTTTGGCGGTGTGCCCACCTGTTAGATTGCGGTGTAAAAGCCCCTCCCCAGGAAGTCTGACTCTCTCAGCTGAGTGTGGCATCTCCCTCTCCAGAAGCTCCTCGACACTTGTCCTCCTTAGTCTTCTATCTATAGCTGTGTTCCTTATTTATTCGGTTCCTCTGGTTATAAATTCCTTGGGGACTGGACCATGTGCATCTTTCCTCTTCTGTAGTTGTGGACTCAGTAGATGCTTGTTGGATGGATGAGTGGATGGATAGATAAGTGGAAAAATGAAAAGACTAGTTTCTCTTCCTTTCTTTTTCTTTCTGAGTAAGAAACACCTCAAGATGCCTCATAACTTAAACCGTGCAGTTTTGCTGGCTGGAGCACGAGCGTCCTTATTTCAGTCTGTCAGGTGAAGCTGCTGGCTTGCTCAGCCGTGGCATAACGCCGGCATTCTTTTAAACAACAGTAGTGACAATAACAATGAAAATTACCGTTGTCATCTATTGAGTGCTTACTCTGCATGGGTTACTGTGTTTTATATACATTATCTTTACTTTTCTAACAGTCTTGTATCAGGTAGACACTATTATTATTTCCATTTTGTAGAATGGGCCCAGAGAGGTGAAGTAACTTGCCCAAGAATGCACAGCTGGTTAGGGCCTGACCCAGGATTCCAAACAGGACTGGCTGATTCAGAGCCCACGTCTTCAAGCCCAATGTGTACTTCCCTGGAGCATGCTTGCATGGAGTGTTTTCTTCCTGTAGAACTGGTTGTACTTTTTTTTCCTTCACTTTTTTATTTTTTTAAAGATACTTCAATTACATAAATGTTACAGAGAATATATAGGGGATTCCCATATGTCCCACTCCCACATTTTCCCACATTAGCAGCATCTTTCATCAATGTGGTACATTCACTGCAATTGATAAACACATTTTGGGGCATTGCCACTAAGCATGGATTATAGTTTACAGTGGTTGTACTTTTAATTGTAGAAAGCATCCAATCTGTAAGTAATAGGTCAATATGGCAACCTTTTCCCCCTGAGAAAATAATTCTTTAATTTGCACGTAAAATCAGTAGTGGAAAGCCTCTCTCCAGAATAACTAATCACCTCTTCCTTCAGCACACACTTACATGATTTTGTAAAGGTCAGCTCCAGCCCTCTGACTACCTGGTTCCTTTGGTTAGGTTTTCTGCTTTAGCAGTGAGAAGGCAAAGAAAAGATGGGCTCATGAGCTACATCCAGGGGAACAGACATTTGGGCCTCAAGGGGTCTGTTGTGTAAGCAGTAGACACTTCATACAGAACCATCAATTGTCAAACTCAACTCTGGGTTTTACAAAACCAGGTTTAAAAGGAAGAAACACAGCTATTTGCAGAGATTTTGTTAAAGTTCCACTTGGTTAGCATGCTCGCAATGCACACTGTAACAAAGCTTTAATATAATTAAATTTTAAATTCCATGTAGAATCTAGTGGGTAGGCAGATGTACCGGTATGTTAAACTTTATGTCGCTTGAAAATGGTTTTCAAGTACATCAGAGGGAGCCCATCCAGCTGTAAAATTATCTGCTTTATGATGCTGTATCACAGCTCTGATCTTTTCCTTTTAATTAAAAATGTACCTTAAACTTGAACCATGCCCACTCTCTGATACCTCATCTCTCTTTTTTAAAAATATACTGACGGGAGATGAAGTGGCATGACTGTTCTATGCGTCTTTGCAAGATGTTTATGCAGGAAATAACTTTTCAAGTAAATAATAATTTTCGTGGCTTTGCTGGGCTTGGTCCCTCCGAGGCCAAAGGGCAGCTCCTCTCCTGCCCAGGGCTTCCCAGGCTGTGGTGCCTTTGCTTGGTCTAACTTCTAACCTCTGGCAGCCCCAGGAGTCAAGAGACTCATAGAAATGTGCAAAGGCAGGAAGCCAGCCTCCCAGGCGCCTCCTGAGGGCCTTAGAAGGTATCTGTCCTCAAAGGGGCACGTTGGGGGACCCTGTGCTCACCATCCCCCTTTTTTACTAACTTTCTGAGTTCTGATTTTTGTTTCCTGGGAACTTTGTCCCTTTAATTTGAGCTTTAGTTTTTTGTTAAAATACAGACGACCGGTGGGCAGGGCGTTGACCCACTTGTGGCTAACGTCCCCAGATCCTGCGTGGAGATCATAAAACCATGGGTATTTGGTGCTCGGGAAATGGCCTTCACAGAGGGGAATGGACACAGAAAGGGCAGGCTGGGCGCTGGACTTCTCACCAAGGCTCTGGCTGTAGCTAATTCACAGCTGTAAACACACCTGCATTATTTCTTAAATGAGATCAATCCTTATTATGCCCCTATCAAAGTGCCTAGCACACAGTAAACACTAAATAAATATTGGCTGCTAGTGTGATTATGAATTTTTTATTATTCTGATTATAATCAGGTTGTGGCAGGGACTTTTAAGGATCCTTCCAGAACCTGCTAACGGGCAAAAGGAAGGGAAATGAGCATGGCCTAGAAAACCTGTTGGTCATCAGATATCAGTGGGAACTTAAGGGTCATCTCATTTAATGCCCTAATTTTGCAGAACAGAAAAGGGAGGCTCCTGGTGGAGAAGGGATTCATCTGGGCACACACATGAGCCATGGAGAGTTGGTGCCCCGGTTTCCAGTCGCCAGACCTTTCTGACACCTCCGCTGCTCCCTCTGTATCCATCTTCTGAGCTGGGTATGCTCCAGACATGAATTTTAGTCCAAAAACTAGGCCTTGGACTCCTGGGTTGACGTTCCAGCCTAGACTTGGGCAACTCATCTACCCAATAGCCATTGTAATTAGTTATTGTCAACTCATAGTCACTGTGAGAAGCAAAAAACTTCCTTGAGCCCCCTCTGAAAGTTCCAGAATTGGCCTTGTTCAGAGCCACATTAGATGTGTGAACCAAAATTAATTACGTTTTGCACATGTACTCAAACGTGTCAACAGTTGGCTTTCTTCTGTCTCAGGATGTAACTGGCTTTGCTGGTGTGATTTGATGATTCTTCTCGTCATTGTGGGATTTCCTTCTGTCTACTTGGGAAAACCTTGCCTGCCATCGCCGAGGAAGGGAGTTGTCAGCTCCTTTCTGTAGCAACAATCCACAGCTATAGATTACACAGAGGTCCTCTTCCCAAAGGGTGCAAGATGCCCAGGCATCACCTCATTTAATTTTCTCTCCCTCTATGTCATCAAGGAGCAATTAGTACCCATACCCAAGGATGTAAGACGAATCCTCCCTTTCCTGATGATAGGATGATGAAGTATTTTGCTCAGCTTGAAATGCTGACTTTCGGAGATTTGGGTAAAGTTGCCAAATGTCTACTTGTACTATCTGTTGTACTAATTTAGTTGTATGAGCAAATATTGTCATATGCCTATAAACAAAAGTGCTTCTAGAAGTGTTGCCTTTTTCCATCCTTACATTTCATGATACAGTTTTCATTCAAATTCTTCCTGTGCATCTATCTTTGTCTGGGGGACCCCTCTGGGCATCCTTGACCACAGGGCATCCTCACCACTCTGTTGTTTGAACTACACCACTGTTTATCCGGGTTTTATGTTGCACTGGAAATTTTATCCCATGCTTCAAGGGTATGTTTATGTATATATAACATCAAGCAGGTTTTGTTAATTTGCCTTGGAGATAGATGTTTGGGTTCTCCTTATCCTAAGGACTTGCTCTTATTTTCCTAGGGGATATTTAAAAGGCTTGTTTATACGGACATCAGCACTTGCAGTTGTGAGGTCCTACCCTCGGGATAATTTCTAAAACTGCATTACATTTATTTGCCTCCTTTTACTAACACTGGCTGGTGACCTCTAGGCATCTCAAACTAGTATTGACTGTTGTTGCAGCTGATGTGTCTTTCCCAAACAGCATTACTCAAAGTGAAGCAACTGAGTGTGTTCCCTATCATGTGAAAAACTGTAAGAATTCAACTATGGGAAATCATTTGCCCCTCACAACAAACTGGTATCTTAGGGCTTATTCTTCCCGCTTTACAAATTGCGGAAACAGACGAGGGAAGGTCATGTAACTGGCTCCAGGTCACACAGCTGGGAAGTAGCTGAAGCCAGATTGGAATCTGGATTATTCTTTTTCGTGTGCTGTGACCTTTTCACGGCATTCCTTGGCTCTGGGGGACGTTATGGGAGGAAAGTGGTTCACTGCTCTGGCCAAGGTCTTTGTCCCCAGGGTGCTTCTCACGGCATCTCCTGAGAACCCCTATTAACCCCAAGAGCCAGAGATGCCTCCCGTGAGTGGGACCAGCCCCTGGGGCTTTACTGGCTTGTGCCTTCCCTGGGGCCAGGGCAGGGAGTAAAGAACACCTTCCCGTGCTGCTCCAGGCTTCCAGAGTGCTCCCAGGTCCCTCATCCTCACATTAAGTAAGGGTTTTAGTGGGCCACCAACTTATTCATCTACTGTATTTATGGCAATCACTAAAGGCTTCAAAAAAGGGTTTAATTCAATGTGAGGTTCTGTCTTTGAAGAAATTTGTTTAATAGTGCAGGGAAAATTAGGTTTTTAATACAGGAGGAGCA
>JAQZBX010104110.1:0-10983 GCA_029593785.1 Cabassous unicinctus | reverse complement strand
GAATAAGTGATGTGCTATAGTAACATGAGCCCTTGGTACTAGTTAATCCGAGCATTCTGCTATCTTCAAATATGCTTATTTGAAGCGGCTCACCCATCCCTTTGCCAGTATAACGAAAAACCTGGCTGGTCTTTGTACCTGGTTCCTGAGGAAGCAACCTCTGAATCTTTGGAATTTCCTGTGATAGGAGTGTCTTTTGTTATTCATGATGGCCCCAGAACCACACCTGGTAGTTCATATGCTAAAGAACAGCCGGGAAGGGCAGCCATGCCTGCAGCCTTAGGGTGGGGTCTGGCCCCACCAGAAAGACCAGCCAGGTGATGAGGGGCTTGGGAATTTGAGTCACTTCCTATCAGCCCACCTCTCTGACCTCTGAGAGGGGAGAGGGGCTGCAGAGTGAGTTCAACCACACAGATACTGATTCTATCAGTCATGCCCAGTAATGAGACCCCATATTTACTCGGGTACTTGAACCCAAGAGAACTCCGTTGATTGAGAAAACACATCTCTGTGCCTGGAAGGTGATACATTCTGACTCCGTGTGGAGAGGACCCAGAAGCTTGTGTTTTAGAACTTCCCAGACCTGTGTGTCTTTTCTTTTGGCAGCTTCTCATTTGTATCTTTTTACTATAACACAGCTATAATCACGAGTATAGCACTTTCTGTGAGTTCTGTGAGTTGTTTTAGCGAATTGTACCCCAGGGGACTGGTAGGAGCCCTAGAATTTGTAGCCAGCTGGTCGGAAGTGTGAGTGGCCGGGGCTTGGTATTGGGATTTGTATCTGCAGAAACATCTTGTAGAGGCTGCGCTTACGCTGCGGAATCTGGCCCAGCTCCGGGTGGGTGGAGTCAGCATTGAATTGACTGATTGGCGTTGGAAGCTGTGATGGAAGTCATAGAAGTTTTTGGTTACCTGCAAATCACCTAAGCCCATACTCCCTCCTTGCCTACCCGCTCATGCTTCAGAGTCTCATTCTACCCTAAGTTTTCCTGGGACCATCTGGACGGGGTGTCCTTCACTCACTCACACTCTTACCCTATACCTGTCTACACTCACCTGGCTCATGCTTGCCGGCCCTAATTTATTAGGGCTTCTGCTTTTCTCTGATTTGTCTGATTTTTTTTTTTCTTAGATTTATTTACCACCACCACCCCCATAGTTTTTGCGCTTTCTCTCTGCTCTCTGTATGTTCTTCTGTGTCTGCCTGTCTTCTCTTCAGGTGGCACTGGGAACCGATCCCGGGACCTTCCAGAGTGGGAGAGAGGCACTCAATCCCCTGTGCCACCTCAGCTCCCTGGTCTGCTGTGTCTCTTATTGTCCCTTTTTGTTGCATCATCTTATTGCACCAGCTCTCCTGCATGGGCCAGGACTCCTGCATGGGCCAGCTCACTGCTCAGACCAGCTTGCCTTTCACCAGGAGGCCCCAGGAATTGAACCCTGGACCTCCTATATGGTAGATGGGAGTCCAATCGCTTGAGACACATCCATTTCCCTCTGGTTTGTTTTCATGTGCACATCCATATAAAGAGTAAGCTCCTTGGTGACAATAACTGTATTCCTCTTCCTGGGCTGCCACGTACAGTGGCTTGCATGGGAAATTGGTGGAATGAAGGCGTGGTTTGGGAAAACTCTAGTCTGCCCTTCCTAAATCTCCATCCAGCCTCTTCTCAAACCACCCCAAATAAATATAAAGTTTAACTAAATGTGTTGTATTGACTATAAAAACACAAATGCAATACAGAACCCCTAGGTGCGATAACCTCTTCCAAACATATTGCTGCTCTGAGTTCTCCTATAGAGCAATTCTAGAGCTGCCCTCTGGGAGGACAAGCTCAGTATATTGATTGTTAACTTGTTTCCAAATCCTTCCCCTCTGCAACCACAGATTGCTCCAGAGAGCAAACAGTTATCAGTCAAGGCTTCAGGAATAGTCTTGTCCTGAGGTTGGAGCTGAGAAAAGTGATACCCAAGTTCCCAAATTGAGCCCAAGATAATCCATAAACTTACTGAAGGCAGAAACTCCATCATTTATCTTTTGCTTTTCTTCTGGCGCCCAAGGAGAACTGGAGGAAAACAGCTGAGCGATGGGAGTCAGGAGGCTCAGAATTGCAATTAACCAGCTGTGTGATTCAGCCACATTTCTTCGTTGCTGTGATTGTTTTCTTCATCTTAAAATGGAATACCCTACAGACCTCACAGAGTTTGAAAATGAAGTAAGAAAAAAGTACAGTGACTCTTTAGGGGCTGGCAGAATACTGGATTGATCCCAGGGTTCAGGTCCTCTTCTAACGAGCACTGTGCCTGGCGATAAAGTGTATGCATTCCAGAACAAAATGCCTGGGTGCCAACTCTTAGTAGCTGCTCACTGGTGCCTCGACCCTGACATCCCTGTGCCTCAGTTACCTCACCTATAAAACAAGAATAAGAGCTGCTGCTTTAGGATTGTGCTGACGATGGCATGAGTTAACACAAACGGCTTAGCTTCATGTTCAGCATGGAGGAATTGCTTCATGTTGTCAGTGATCGTTATTAACCAGCCATGTGACTTTAAGAAAGCTGGCAAGTTCCCAAGAGCTCGGTTTCATTATCTGCAAAATGAAGGAGTCTAGGATACATTATATCAAAAATCCTGTGTGTTAGGTTCCTCTTACTGCTGTAACAAATCACCACAAATGTCAGTGGCTTAAAACAAAAATGTATTACATCACAGTAATACATTCTCCAGGTGGAAGTCTGAAATGGGTTACCAGGCTAAAATCCAAGTGTCGGCAGAGTTGAGTTCCTTCTGGAGGCTGGAGGGGACAATCCATTCCTCGGCCTTTTCCACCTACTTAAATAGATTTCCAGGTGTCTTACTTTCCTGGCTGCTAAACAAATACCATAGAATGGGTTGACTTAGCAACAGGAATTTATTGGCTCATGGTTTCAGAGGCCAGAAGGCTTGTTTCCTCCCCGATTCAGTAGTGTTCTGGCAGGCAATCTCTGTGGTCCCTTGGTTTTTCTGTCACATGGCAATGCACATGGCAGTGTCTTCTTTTTCTTCTGGGTTCTGTCGACTTCTAGCTTCTGGCTGCTCTCTGTGACTTTTCTCTCTCTGTCCAAATTTCATTCTGCTTATAAAGGACTCCAGTAATCTTGGTTAAGACCCATCCTGATTCAGGAGGCCACACCTTAACTAACCATCATATCTTCAAAAGGTCCTGTTTTTCACAATGGATTCACACCCACAGGAATGGATTAAGAGTAAGAACAGGTCTTTTTCTGGGGTTTAAAACTCAATCTATATAGCCTGAGAAGCCACCATTCTGGACTTTTACACCAAATGTAGTGACATGGCATTTGCCACATGGGGCTTTGCTCAACTAGACAATCACTGCTGGACCCTGTTAGCTCACAGACATGTCTACTCCCCGAGTCTCACTTCCTTAAATTGGATGAGAGTAGAGACCTAGATTAGGACAAAATATATGTAAAGTAGCCAATGAGAAGGTTTTATTGATAGTTGCAACTAGATAACACCCTGGAATGGCAAAGACAGCATAAGAAAACTATAATTGGAGACCTCAGAATGGATGTTCTAAGAGCCTCATCTGTTCTTAACTTCTACAATTGTTCATGGCAACATATTTCCGCTCTGTGCTGAACTGAACTTATAGGTAAAAACAGGTAGCCACCAACGAGGCATATTAGAGACGAGGGAAAACTCAAAGGGATTACAAGGTGCTGTGACACTGCCAGCTCCTTCTGATATCTCCTTTCATTATTTGACTCTTGAAATTTGTCTCTAATGATGGATAGTGAATGCTGAGAATGTGCTTGTTCTAGTTTGCTAAGGATGCTGATGCAAAATACCAGAAATGGGTAGGTTTTTATAAAGGGAATTTATTAGGTAAAAGCTTAGAGTTCAAAGCTGTGAAAATGTCCAAATCAAAGCATCATCAGAGATGCTTTCTCACCAGAGGTCAGCTGCTGGATCCTGGACTCCTGCCACGTGGTGAGGCAAAATGGCAACTCTCTGCCTGGGTCTTTGCCGCTTTCTCCTTGAGCTCACCTGTGGGTGATCAAGGCACATGGCGGGGCTAGTCTTTTCAGCTTTGAGCTGCTCCGTGGCCTAGCCTCTCAAAGTTTCTGTCAGCCTCTCGGGCTTTGTCTTTCTGCAACTGCAGGCTATCCTGGAAACAGCAGCTGTCTTTCTCTGTCTCTGCTCAGTTCTCAGTTTATATAAGACCCCAAGAGGGCAGAGACCTAACCTGGGTCCCGCATCACTGACATAGTCCAATCAAAGGCCCTAAAGCAGGAGTCCTTCACTAGGGGCCCACGGACCCCCGGGGGGTCTGTGGAAAGATTTCAGGGGGCCTGTGAGCTTGAATTGAAAATTGAAAAAAACATTTTTGTAGGGACATATTGGTGCAGGTGTGATATATTTATTAAATAATACACAGTATAATGTGGACTTAGTAAGGAGTCTATGTTTTTCACCTGACTGCAAAGGGGTCCATGGAACAAAAAAGGTTAAGATCCCTGCCCTAAAGTGATCTAATCAAGTAAGCTAATCAAAATGCACCTTAACTGAACCTGATGCAATCTAAAGGCCCCACACCCTCAGGAATGGATTAGTTCAAAGAACATGATCTTTTCTGGGATTCACAAAACTTCAAGCTGTCACAATGGTACAAAATGAAGTCTTTTTTTTTTCTCAATCACTATCAGACCTTCTTTCCTCTTCGCGAGGCCACACATTTCCTAAAGCCTCCGCTGCATGAGTCAGCCCGCTTTTCTGATGCACATAATTTACAACACAGCTGAGGGAGAACAGCAGGCCAGAGGGGGGAGAAAGCACTGTTAGATCTAAAATGAGAGGCGGTTGAAAAGTTTGTACTTCCTCGCCTTTTGTCAATTTAAATGCAAATATTGCCGGCTTACTTGTCATAACCATGGAGTGGGCATGGGCCAGGGGCTTGAAACAAGAAGCAGAAGACTTTTGTCGTCATTCTGGCTGGCCAGGTTGGCGATGCAGCAGATCCACAGCTTGTCCTGAGCACCTGCCGTGTCCCTGCGGCTCCCTATTCTGACCCTGGAGTGAATTGTTTTGTGGTGTGCTAGCCTCCCAGTCAACATTTCCGTTTGTGTGAGTGTAGAATATCAATTTTACTCTTCTTTGGGGCTTTGTTGCTATCAAATTTTTCCAAGTTGCAGAATTTCATGGCTGAAACACATGGTTCTGCTAGGAGCAATGTTTTAAAAAGAAAAGAGAAAAAGCACAATTATGCGATCCTTTCTTCTTTTTTCTTTCAACTCATTTTCAATAAATGAAAGCTAAATGTCGCACTCAGGAGAAAGCTCACCAGCATGTCTGTTTCTCCTTCACAACCATCCTGGGGAGAAACAAACCTTCAATTACTCAGTGGAGAATGGAAACCGCTGAGCCAAGGCACATTGTGCTACTTTTAAAGAAAACCACTAAGGAAAATTTGGTATTTTTTAAAAATGAAAGCTTATCAAACACCGGGGGGTGTGGGGGGGAATGACAGCAGAGCACCTGGTTTGTTTCTTTCCTGTGACACACACAAGAGGAACATAAAGGCTCAGCGTATTCTTTGGAAATTGGGATGGGATTGGGAGTCACGTTCTAGTTCTGGCTCTCTGGCTGTCTGTCTACCCACATTTATGGAGTACTTACTGAAAGACGGGCTCTGTGTCACATGTTTTATATACGTACATTATTCTATTCAAAACACCCCACATTCGTATTAATAAGGCCCTATTAGTAACCCCAATTTACAGATTAAAAAGTGAAGCCTAAAGAGTGGTTTGTCTAACTAATAATTATCAATTACATACAGTACTTCACATGTATTAATTCATATAATTGTCATGATAATGCAATGCAGATGGGGAAACTGAGGCACAGAGAAGTTCCTTAACTTGCCATGGTCACATGCCAAGCAAGTAACAGAGATGGGATATGAACCAAGAGAATCTGGCTCTAAAGCCCGTATGTTGAACCACAATCTACCTTATTTCCTCAAGTTAAGCAACTTACAAAACACTGCAGTATAACTATACACCATGCTCTGCATATTCAGCACTTATTAAGTTTGATGACATTCCATTTTTGAAATATATACCATGTAGTTTTTTTTTAGCTTTTTTGTTTGTTTGTTTGTTTGTTCGTTTTACCGTGTAGTTTTGACAAAGACAATAAGTAAATAATGGGGAATTAGAAAATTTGAGAATTATTTAAATCAAGTTGAGAATCCCCTTAGACAACATCATGACCCAAAGTCTGATTTGACAGAAAATGAACAGGTTAAGAAAGATTAGGGGACACATCCAAGTTTGCACAGCAGGTCAGTGGACCAGGGCCAAGGCTCTCCCACCCCCAAATCTCAATACAGTGTTAGTCTTGGTTTGCTAAAGCTGCCAGTGCAAAATTACCAGAAATGGGATGGCTTTTATAAAGGGAATTTATTTGGAGAATAAGTTTACAGTTTTGAGGCCATGAAACGTCCACATCAAGGCACCATCAGAGATGCTTTCTCACCAAAGGTCAGCTGCTAGCAGACCCTGAAGTCCTGCCATGTGGCAAGGCAACATGGCGGCTCTCTGTCTGGGTGTCTGCCTTCTCCTCCAGGCCACTTTCTCCTCAAGTTCAGCTGTGGGTAATCAAGAATACAGAATGGCCCGTCTCTTCAGCCTTGAGCTGCTCCGTGGGCCTAGCCTCTCAGGGAGCTCTTTCTGTGCCTCTGTGCTCTGCTGATTTCAGCCTCTTGCCTCTCTCTCAGCCTCTCAAGGTTTCTCTCAGCCTCTCTCTCAGATGTAGCAGATCCTGGAGTCCTCTCTCACATGGCAGGGTCAAAATGGCAGCTGTATTTCTGTGTTTCTGCTTCCAGTTCTCAGTTTATGTAAGACGCCAGCAAGAAGGTGCATACCCAACCTGGGTCAGGCCTCACTGACATAGTTCAATCCAAGGCCTTGAAGTGATCGAATCAAGTGACCTAATCAAAAGTTCCCTTAACTGGATTTGATGCAATCAAAGGGTCCCAACCCACAGGAATGGGTTTGTTTAAGGACATGATCTTTTCTGGGATTCACACAGAAAAAAAACTTCAAACTGTCACTGTGTTCTTTCCACTGTTGCTCAGATAACATTTCACAGGACTTTTTAGGCCTAGAGCATTGTTAAAGGATGGTTTTGTGGAGTAGAAACAGGTAATTTTGTGTTGGACTATGAAAGAAGAGGCAATGGAGCTAAAGAGAGGAAAGAACATTTTGTCTGCTTTCTTCTAGCCAGGAATTGCCCATCCTTGCCCCTGATTTCTCTTCCTTTTCTTCCTTCCAAACCAACTTCACCATCAGCATTTTTTGTCCCAGTGAACAGCCCTACCTTCTACCCAGTTGCTCAAGCCAGAGCCCGAGGTGATCTTCCTGGCTCTCTGTTCTTCTTGCCCCACACCCAACAACAGCTGATCCTGTGTATTCTACCTCCTGGTTACCTCTCAGATCTGCTATCTTCTTTCTAACTATCCCCACAGTCATGATCCTGGCCCAAACTACCATCACCTCTCATTTCTCACCTAAAATGCCTTGACTACCTCCTAATGGATTTTCTCATGTCCCATTCTTGCCACCCAACCCAACCCATTTGCCATTTGCAGCCAGCATGATTGTTCAAAAATGCAGATGTGACTATATTCTGCCACCACTTACTTGAATCCCTTCAGTAGCTAACAGGATAAAATCCAAATTCCTTAACCTTGCTGGCAAGCTAACTACTCCTGCAGACATACAAACATGTGCTTTGGCTGCCACAGTGGACTTCTTGCAGTTCATTGGATGCTTCGCTCTCTCTCAACTTCAGTAATTAGCACATGCTGTGCCCACTGCCTTGTATAAGGGTCCACTCAACATACCCACCATAAAAAAGCCTTTGCCAGCTCAATTTCCAAGTTTTGATGGAATGTATTTTCTCAGAAGTCTTCTTTGATACAGATCCCCTACTCTCCATCACTTAAGTCAAGTCTCCTTTCTGTAAGTTTTCATAGCCTCCAAATTTCCCATTCATATTACACATTGTGCCTATAATTACTTGTTCCATAAAAGTTTTTCTCATCAGGCCAACAGCCAGCTTCCTGTTGCAAGGGCCAAATGAGGCTTGTTCTCCACTGTACCTCTCATGCCTAGAACATGTAATTGATAGTTGATCAAGGAACACAAGAAAAACACTCCCATCAGGGTCTCCATTTTGTCCCTTATGCTTTTTCCTTCCTCCTATCCTTCTTCTTTCTTCTCAGCATCTTCAAATGTCTATTGTGGGACCACATGTAAGGGCCTTGAGGATTTTGGCACCTCCTCTCAGATGATCCACAATCAAGAAGGGTTAAACACACAAATCAAGAGAGGAGAGAGACAAGGGCCTCTGTGAGCTGGGCAGTCAAGAAAACTCAGCAGGAGATGACCACAAAAGGAAGGGCATAAACAAGCATGGAGGAGGTAAGAGGACTGAGAAAAGACACTGGGACAACAAGCTGGAGTTGGGGGTTGGTGCAGCAAGTAGTAGAAGAAAAGGTCAACAGGACAGAGCAGGGCAGACAGGAGAGGTGCTTGAATATCACATTTTCCCATCCAAAACCCTGTTTAAAGTACTGCACTCCTTCCTAAGGACATACATCCTTAGAAAAAACCAAAAGATCAATTTGTGCTCATCCCACATGAACATATGAGAATGGCTCTTACCCTTTGATGTGAGTGTAAGCAGATGCCCTATGCTCTCCCAAAGCTAGAGCCAACAAAGCATAAGAGATTGGCTTATCTATGTTCCTTGGAAAGAGCCGTCATAAGATGCATAGTTTTCTAGTGTCTTCCCTGGTGCATAAGCCTGAAGATGCAGACTACCAAGCTGGCAATCCTCTGGAAGCCACATCTCTTTGGCCCTTCTCCTGGCAGACCACCAGATTAGAGTCGGGTTAGCCTTGAACCTTTGATTGACCCTCTGTCTTCCAGGATAACACCAACAGTTAACTTATCTGGGTGCAGAGGTGCCCGCTAGCCTGCAGGAGGGATTGCTGAAACTGGGACAGAAGAGGGGACAGAAGCGATTCTCTCTTATTTCAGAGAGAGAGTCTCATTTCGAGTTTTCCCGTAGGTACAATGAACCATGTCCCTACCATGTTGATCTAACTTTGGGATACATTCCACACTCTTACTTACCTTTTTGAAGGCTCTTTTAAATAGGCTGTGGGCTAGAACTGGACAGGAAGAGGAATATCAAGACTCTCCTTTTTTCAGTGGAAAAATGGTATGCAAAGCACCTATCTAGTGGTGTAGGCAACAGGAGATAAAATTGCTTCCCAAGACCTTGAATTATTGAATATGTCATGACAAATCCAGCACATACTCAAACACACAAATCAGGAGATAGCATTTATTCAGGCAAAAACATTTTGAGAGTCCAATTATTCAATAAAGTTTGATTGATACAATTGTATGATTAAGGGTCAAATAAAATGTTTTTTAAAATACTTTTTATTGTTATACCATATATATAACTCAAGATTTCCCATTTTAACCACTTTCAAGTGTATAATTCAGTGGTATTAATTATATCACAATATTGCTCTAACCTTACCAACATCCATTACCCAAAATTTTTTATCACCTCAAACAAAAACTCTGTATCCATTAAGCATTAACTCCCCATTTCCCCCTACTCCCCTTCCAGGCTGCCTGGTAACTTGTAATCTACTTTCTATCTCTATGAATTTACTTGTTCTAAGTATTTTATACAAGTGAGATCATGTAATATTTTTCCTTTTGTGTCTGGCTTATTTCACCCAATGTGATATCTCAAGGTTGATCCATGTTGTAATAGGTATCAGAACTTCATTTCTTTTTTTTTTTTTATCCTAATCATTTGATTTTTAAAAATATATATATTTTATTTTTAAAGAAGCCTTAGATTACATATACATAAATGGTACAACAAAAATATAGGGGATTCCCATATACCCCACCCCCTCCTCCTTCCGCACTTTCCCACATTAACAACATCTTTCATTAGTGTGGTACATTTGTTACAATTGATGAACACGTATTGAAGCATTGTACTAATCGAGGATTATAGTTTACATTATAATTTATACTTTGCCCTGCACAATTTTATAGGTTTTGACAAAATGTATAATGGTCTGTATCTGTCATTGCAATGACATGCTGGACAATTCCAATGTCCCAAAAATGTCCCCATGTTGCACCTATTCTTCCTTTTTTATGGCTGAATCATATTCCATTGTATGGATATACACGTTTTGTTTCTCTATTCATTTGTTTATGGACACTTGGTTGTTTCGACCTCTGGCTATTGAGAATAATGCTGCTATGAGTATCAGTGTGCAGATGTCTGTCTGAGTCCCTGCTTTCAATTCTTTTGGGTATATACCTAAAAATGGGATTGCTGGGTCATATGCTAATTCTATGTTTAACTAAAAGAAATATTTTTAATAGTAGGCTTTAGAATCTCAATCATTTCAATAAATGTCTGCCTGTCTGCTTTCTTCCTGTCCGCAATTGAGTTTCAACTACCTCTTATGTGTTAGGTGCCAGGCAGGCTGAGATGAGAATGCCCTTCCAGGAGCTTAGGCTGGTAAGGAAGGCAATGAAATAAATATTTGAGGCTACAATCACAATATAGTCAGTATAGTGGGGGGGATGGGGGGGAGGAGGGGAGCCACATTTGATGCCATGTAGGGAGGGATCAGAACTTGACCTCTTTGTGTGGACATGAGTGTACAAAGGCACCAAGGCCAGACAGTGTGGTGAGTCCTGGGAGCTACAAGCACTATAGCATGGACAGAGTGTGTGGGGACTGGAGTGGGGGTCATGGAGAGTGATGGGAGGAGAAATGGGGGAGTGGTAGTGGGGTGATGGTGGAGTAAGTGATTGATGGAGTGATGGGGTATGATGGTGGAGTGATGGTGGGGTGAT
>JAQZBX010104109.1:0-10983 GCA_029593785.1 Cabassous unicinctus | reverse complement strand
CTGTGTCTCTTGACTGGTGAGTTTAATCCATTAATATTCAATGTTATTACTGTCAAGGAATTACTTACATTAGCCATATTTTCTTTAGGTTTATGCATGCCATATGTTGTTTTTATTTCTGTTTTTATCTTTTTAATTGTTCTTACACTCTCCTCCAACTTTCTCTCTCCTGTTTTTTCCTTTTGACCTGCAGAACTCTCTTTAGTATTTCTTGAAGGGTAGGTTTCTTATTGACAAACTCTTAATTTCTGTTTATCAGTGAATATTTTGAAATCTCCCTCATTTTTGAATGCCAGCTTTGCTGGATAGAGAATTCTTGGCTGGAATGTTTTTTCTTTTAGCACCTTAACTATATCATACCACTGCCTTTTTGCCTTCATGTCCTCAGATGAGAAATCAGCACTTAATCTTATCGAGCTTCCCTTGTATGTGATGGTTCTCTTTTCTTTTGCTGCTTTCAGGATTCTCTGTCTTGAGCAGTGGACAATTTGACAAGTATATGTCTTGGGGTTGGCCTGTTAGGATAAGGTTTGGGGTGTGCTGCACTTCCTGGAAATGTACATCCATGTCCCTCAAAAGATTTGGGAAATTTTCAGCCATTATTTCCTCCAACACTCCTTCTGCCCCCTTTCCCTTCTCTTCTCCCTCTGGCATGCCTATAATGCATATGTTTGTGCATTTTGTATTGTCATTCAAGTCCCTAAGTTCCTGCTGAATTTTTTCCTTATTTTTATCTATCTGTCCTACTATCTGTCTGATTTCAGCTGTACTGTCTTCCACATCACTGATTCTTTCCTCTGCCTGTTCAAATTTGCTGTTTTGCACTTCCAGTGTATTTTTTATTTCTTGCATTGTGCCATTCATCACCACCATATCCGTTATCTTTTTATGTATGTTTACAGTTTCTTCAGTATGTTCTCCCAATGTCTTCTTAATATCCTTAATCTCTTCCTTCACTTCATTAAGTTTATTCATGATATTTGTTTGGACATCTCTAATTAGTTGTTCCATGTTCTGCATCTCCTCCTGGTTTTTAGTTTGTTCATTGGACTGGGCCCTGTCTTCCCGTTTCTTTGTATGGCTTGTAATTTTTGTTGGTGTGTAGACATCTGTTTATCTTGATAGGTTTGTTCAGTTGATTAGCTTCTCTTTCTACTCTAGGGTTTTATTTTGTTGTTGTTGTTGTGTGTGGTAAGGTTTCACTTTGACACTTCATTCCTTTTAATCTATTTCTTTGCTGTTGTCTATGTTCCCTTGAAAAAAAATTAGGACCAGAGAAAAGGAAAGTGATAAGAAGAGAAAAAGAATATTAGTAATAATAATAGTAAAAGGTAGAAGAGGAACCATACAAGGCCTAGGAAAATGAATAATTAATATGAGAAAGAAGTACAGTGGAATAAGAATGAAAAAGTTGAATAGAAAAAATGAAATGAGAAGCAAAATAGAGAAAAGTATATAGAATGAAATAAAAGGCCAGAATAATGAGAATAGAAGAAAAGAAAAAAGAAAAGAAAAAAGAAAAGAGAAAAAGTAAAAAAAGAAAGAAAACAGAAAAGAGAGAGAGAGAGAGAGAAATAAAAACAAGAAAAATTGAAGACCAAATAAAAAGAGGTGGGATGAAAGAACAACAACAGAAAACAGAAGATAGAAAAATGAAGGAAAGAAAAGAAATAGCATAGGTAGAAAAATTTGGTAAAAGAAAAAAAAAAGGAAACAAAGAAAGGGGAAACTCAACAAACAAGAAACAAGACAGCAGCTTCTCCGGCTGCCAGTGTTCATCAATCAATCACCCTACAGCCTGCCCTCTGCAGGTTTTGAACCAGGTTTTAGCGAGTAAAATAAGGGGGGGGCGGGGTGTGAAACTTTTTTTTTTTTAATAAGAGATCCAAGAAAAGCTAATACAAAAATAATGTCTATATGTTCCCTTTCATAAAGTATCAGCTGGATGCCTGATAACCCAGTAGATCACTTCTATAAGAAGAGCCAGGAATTGAACCAGGGACCTTGTATATGCAAGGTATGAATTCCTCCACTGAGCTTAACTGTCCCCTTAGGTTAGTTAGCCTTTCAGAAAGCTATCTGCCCCCTTTCCCTTGGGCAGGTTAGATTCCTAGCAGTTTTCCAGAGTCCTGCTGATTAGGCACCTGTCTGTCCCCACCCGCTCACTAAAATTCCTCTCTTTATCCAGGTGGCTAGGCATGACAGCCTGCCTGAGGATATTTCCCCCTCTTCTCTCCCCATCAGGTCAAGGTCCCTTCTGAGATTCAAAAGGGGATCACCTGACGAAACTCACCACAAAGAAACCACTCTCCACCCTCCCAGACCCCCTCTTCCTCCCAAGGAATGTCCCCTTCACAATCTGCTTAGAGCCGTGAGCGAGGGTCTTCACCTAGGCTATTTGCCCTGAGGACAGGGTATATGTGCCACTTCCAGCCACAGGGATGAGCAACTCATGGTCTTCCTTTGGCTTCTTTCTCTTTCCAGTACCCACCTAGATGACTCAGAGCACCTTCCCATTCTATATATATTCAAAGCAGCTCCATCAGATGGGTCTCCACCCCTCTGCTCCTTTTTTGTGAGATGGGCAGACTCTGCCTACCCACCTCAGTGCCATTTTCCTGGAACTCCACTAATCACATTTAAAGAGATTGAATCAATCATAAATCTCACAAGAAGAAAAGTCCAGGACTGGATGGCTCCACAGGTGAATTCTACCAAGCATTTCAAAAAGAATTAATACCAATCCTGTTTAAACTTTTCCAAAAAATTGAAGAGGAGGGAAAATTACCCAACACATTTTATGAAGCCAACATCACCCTAATACCAAAGCCAGATAAAGACACTACAAGAAAAGAAAATTACACACAAATCTCTCTAATGAACATAGATGCAAAAATTCTCAACAAAATACTTGCAAATAATATCCAGCAGCATATCAAAAGACTTATACATCATTACCAAGTGGGATTTATTCATGGTAGGCAAGGCTGGTTCAACTTAAGAAAAACAATTAATGTAATATACCACATTAACAAATTGAAGGGAATAAACCACACAATCATCTAGATCAATGCAGAAAAAGTATTGAACAAAATCCAGCATCCTTTCTTGATAAAAACACTTCAAAAGATAGGAATAGAAGGAAAATTCCTCAATATGATAAAAGGCACATATGAAAAACCAACAGCCAACATCTTACTCAATGGGGAAATGTTGAGAGCTTTCCTTCCAGGATCGGGAACAAGAAAAGGATGCCTACTGTCACAATTGTTATTCAACATGTGCTAGAAGTTCCAGCTAGAGCAATTAGACAAGGAAAAAAAGGCATTCAAATAGGAAAAGAAGAAGTAAAACTCTCACTATTTGTGGATGTCATGATCCTATATTTAGAAAACTCTGAAATGTCTACAACAAAGCTACTTGAGTTAATAAACGATTTCAGCAAAGTGGCAAGATACAAAATCAACACACAAAAATCAGTAATGTTTCTGTACACTCATACTGAACAAATCTGATGAGGAAATCAGGGGGAAAATCAATTTTCAATAATAACAAAAAGATTCAAATGCTGAGGAATCAATTTAATCAAAGAAAGCAGAGGACCTATATGCAGAAAACTACACGACAATGCTTAAATTTTTCTTTTAAAGAAAAGACCTAAACAAATGGAAAGATATTCCATGTTCATGGATTGGAAGACTAAATATCGTTAAGATGTCTATCTTATTCAAATTGATTTATAGATTCAATGAAATTCCAATCAAAATTCCAACTGCCTACTTTACAGAAATAGAAAAGGCAAATGCTAAATTCATTTGGAAGGGAAAGTGCACCCGAATAGCCAAAATCATTCTAAAAAAGAAAAGCAACATGGGAGGACCCCCTGACCTTGAAACATATTACAAAGCTACAGTAGTCAAAACAGCATTGTATTGGCATAAAGACAGACAAATCGATTAGTGGAATAGAATTGAGATACAGATTCTATGGCCAACTGGTTTTCAACAAACCTACCAAAACCGTGTTAATGCGACAAAACAGTCTCTTCAACAAATAGTGCAGGGAGAACTGGATACCCATAACCAAAAGAATGAAAGAGGACCCCTATCTCACTCCCTTTACAAGAATCAACTAAAAATGGATTGAAGACCTAAATGTAAAAGCCAGGACCATAGACCTACTGGAAGAAAATATAGTGAAATATCTTAAAGACCTTGTGGTAGGTGGTGGTTTCTTGGACCTTACACCCAAAGCACAAGCAACAAAAGAAAAATAGATAAATGGGACCTCCTCAAAATGCAATACTTTTGCACCTCAATAGACTTTGTCAAAAGGGTAAAAAGGCAGCCAACTCAATGGGAGAAAATATTTGGAAATCACATATCAGATAAGGGTTTAATATCCATGATACATAGGGAGATGCTACAACTCAACAATAAAAAGACAAATGACCCGACTGAAAAGTGGGCAAAAGACTTGAATAGAAATTTGTCCAAAGAAGAAATACAAACGGTGAAAAAAACGCATGAAAAAATGCTCATCACTAGTGAAATGCAAATCAAAACTACAATGAGATATCATTTCACATGTATTAGAATGGCCACTATTAAAAAGACAGAAAACTACAAGTGCTAGAGATGATGTGGAAAGATATGAACACTTATTCACTGTTGGTGGGAATGTAGAATGGTACAGTCACTGTGGAAGACTGTTTGGCAGTTCCTAAGGAAGTTGAATATAGCTTTGCCATGTAACTCGGCAATACCACTTCTAGGTGTATACCCAGAAGAACTGAAAGCAGTGACATGAATAGGCATCTGCACACCAATGTTCTGAGTAGCGTTATTCACGATTGTCAAAAGATGGAAACAACCCAGGTGTCCATCAATCAATGAATGGATAAACAAATTGTGGTGTATACACACAATGGAAGATTATGCAGCTGTAAGAAGAAATGAAGTAATAAAGCATATGACAACATGGATGAATCTGGAAGACATTATGTTGAGTGAAGCAAGCCAAACACAAAAGGACAAATATTGTATGATAATGCTATTATGAACTAAATATATTGTGTAATCTCATGGAGTTAATAACTTGAATATGAGTCACCATAAAATAGAATGAGATTAGAGAATGGAAGTCTGAGGGTTAACTTATGAAGAACTGGTAAAAAAGGATGTCTGTTAATCTTTGGAAGCGAATAGAAAAGGTGAACTTAATTTTTGTAACCAGTAGTGCTAGTTATTTTGAACTCTCCCTCATTTTTTAAATTTATTCCCCACCCCCCACCCCCCGCCACTTGTGCTCACTGTCTGCTTTCTGTGTCCATTCGCGGCGTATTTCCTCTGTGTCTGCTTGTCTCCCTTTGTTACGTCATCTTGCTGCACCCGCTCTCCATGGGCACGGGCCATCAGCTCTCCGCAGATGCGGGCATGGGCCGTCAGCTTTTCACAAGCATGGGCCAGTTTGCCCTCACCAGGAGGCCCTGGGAACTGAACCAGGGCTTCCCATATGGTAGACGGGAGACCAACCACTTGAGCCACATCCGCTTCCCTCTCCCTCATTTTTGAATGCCAGCTTTGCTGCATAGAGAATCTTGGCTGGAAGTTTTTTCTTTTAGCACCTTAACTATGTCATACCACTGCCTTTTTGCCTCCATGGTTTCAGATGAGAAATCAGCACTTAATCTAATCAAGCTTCCCTTGATATTTTTAATATGTCAAAAATCGTTTATCCATTATGTTGTTGCTAGGCATTTGAGTTACTTGCAGTTTGGGGCAAATAAGAAGATGTATGTTATGGCCACTGTCTACCATCTTTGGTGGACAGTGTTTTCATTTCTCTTGGGAAAATACCTAGCAGTGGAATTGCTGGGTCATAGGGTAACTACATGTTTACTTTCATAAGAAATTGATAATATTTTTAAAAAGTGGCTTTGCCATTGCACAGTCCCACAATCAATATCTGAAAGATCTAGTTGTGTAGTTGCCAATGTTTGGTGCCATCAGTGTTTATCATAATATGTTTTCTACAAATTGTGTAAAGTATGTCATTGAGGTTTTAATTTGTGAGCCTATAAACAGAAAATCCTGAAAAATTAACAAAAAGTTTTAAGAGCTAATAAATGAATTCAGCCAAGTGGCAAAGTATAAGATCAATAAGCAAAAATCAGCAGTATTTCTATATCCTAGTATGAACTATTGGAAGAAATTCAAGAAATCAAGAAAAAAAACCTATTTTCATAACAACTGAAATAATAAAATATTTAGTATTAAATCTAACCAAGGATGTGAATGATTTGTACACAGAAAACTACAAGCCTTTGCTGAAAGAAATAAAAAACAACCTAAATAAATGGAAGAACATTCTGTGTTCATGGATTGTAAGACTAAATATTGTTAAGATGTCAGTTCTACCCAAAGCAATTTACAGATTCACCGCAATACCAATTAAAATTCCAACAGCCTTCTTTTCAGAAATGGAAAAGCCGATCATCAAATTTATAGGGAAGTGTTAGGGGCCCTGGATAATCAAAGCCATCACAAAAAGGAAGAATGAAGTTGGAGAGCTCACACTTTCCAGCCTTAAAACTTTTTACAAAGCCATAGTAAACAATATAGCACAGTACTGGCACAAGAACAGGCATATAGACCAATGGAATCAAATTGAGAGTTCGGAAATAAGCCCATACATAATGGCCAACTGATTTTTTTACAAGGGTGCCAAGTCAAATCAATTGGGAAAGAAAAGTCTCATCAACAAATGGTGCTGGGAAACTGGATCTCCATTTGCAAAAGAATGACAGAGGACCCTCCCTTACACCACATAAGAAAATCAACTTAAAATGCACCATAGAACTAAATGTAAGAACCAGAACTATCAGGCTCCTAGGGAAGCATCTTCAGGATGTTGTGCAGGCAATGGTTTCTTAGACTTTACACTCAAAGCACAGGCAACAGAAGAAAAAATAAGGAAATGGGAACTCATCAAAATTTAAAATTCTTGTGCATCAAACAACTTTATCATAAAAGCAAAAAGAAAACCTACTCAATGGGAGAGAATATTTGGGAACCACATATCCAGTAAAGGTTTAATATCCAGAATATATAAAGAAATTTTACAACTCAATAATAAAAAGACAAATAGCTCATTTAAAAATGGGCAAAAGTCTTGAATAGATGTTTCTCCAAAGACATAAAAATGACCAAAAAGACATGAAAAGATGCTCAACATCACTAACTATTAAGGAATGCAAATCAAAACTATAAAGAAATACCACAGCCACTAGAATAGCTACTTTTAAAAAAGCAGTAAATTACAAGTGTTGGAGAGGATGTGTTGAAATAGGGACCCTCATTCATTGCTGGTGGGAGTGTAAAATGGTGCAGCTGCTGTGGAAGACAGTTCGGTGGTTCCTCAGAAAGCTAAGTATAGAATTATCACATGACCTGGCAATCACACTACTGGGTATATATATACCCAAAAGAATTGAAAGCAGAGACAAACACTGATGTTCATCGTGGCATTTATCTTAGTTTGCTAAAGCTACCAATGCAAAATACCAGAAATGGGGTGGCTTTTATAATAGAAATTTGTTTAGTTAGAAGCTTACAGTTCCAAAACTGTGAAAATGTCCAGATCTAGAGATGCTGCCTCACAAAGTTGCAGCTAGCTGTGGGCAATCAGGCACATGGCAGGGCATAATGGTGGCCTGCTTATCTCTCTCCTCTTCTCTGGGCCTGTCTCTTTCAGCTTTGAGCTGCTCCATGCACCTAGGCTATTAGGGGCCTCTTTCCATGCCTCTGTGCTCTACTGATTCCAGTCTCTGGCTTTTGGGGCCTCTCCTTGTTTCCCGAGACTTTTTCCTGTGTGTCTCTGCTTTCAGTCCTCCATTTATGTAGGACTCCAATGAGAGGATTAGGACCCACCCTGGCTTCTGTAGTCTAATCGAAGGCCCTTAACTAAAGAGATCTAATCAAAAGGTTCCTTAACTGAACCTAATCAAAAGGCCTCACATATGATAGTTTACATACACAGGAATGGGTTAGATTAGGAACGTAATTTTCTATGGTTCACAAAAGAGTCAAACAAGGATGGCATTTGACACAGAAGATGGAAGCAATCCAAGTGCCCATCAGCTGATGAATGGATACACAAAATGTGGTCTATATATACAATGGAATATTACTCAGCATTGTACAGCATATAGCAGGGAGCCAAGTAAAATGACAGCTTCCCACCAAACTGAGAGGAATACATCAGACCAAAGAAAGACTTGGACAAATCCAGCTTGGCGAGTAAGTGAGCACTTATAAGGGGGCTGATGCGAGACTTCACTCTCGATGGTTAGAGGGGAGATCTTCTTTCTTGGAGAGTCCAAGCCTGGTCATGGCCTAAAATCCTTGTCCTCAGTGGCAGGTGGTGCTTCTGAGACTCGACATTCGCACTTGCCACAAAGCAAAAGGGGTTTTTTATACTACATGTTTAAGTGAAGATGGGGAGGGCATGTGAGGGGGGAGCATGGATTAAGATATGCAGTGCTCAGGACAAATAATGACCAGAAATTCACAATGTTTCTCAACAGGGCAGAAGTTACACTTTCACAGTAACTATGAGCAAAATGAGCATTTACAATGTTTGTCAGTAGGGCTGAAGTTACATCTTTACAGTAATTTCGTAAGGGATCTATTGGTATGAAGGTGGTCAAGCAGCTCACAGAACAGATTATTCTTAGATTTTACAAGGAGAGAAGTCTAAGCATACAAGATTTACTTATTGTTTACAAGCTCACAAATAATTATTTCAAGGCTTACTGTGTAACTATTAAGAAATGAAATGCTGGTGTGACTAGAAGGGGAAAGAACTGGAAGTGTTGTAAGAAAAATGTAAAACTATGTATGCTACAATCTACTCCATCCCACAACTCTTAGAATCTTTCCATCACCTCTTCTGCATAAAGTACTAAGACTGGGGAAGTGGATGTGGCTCAAACGATTGGGCTCCCATCTACCATATGGGTTCATTTCCCAGGGCCTCCTGGTGAAGGCGAGTTGGCCCGTGCAGCGAGCTGGCACAAAAAAAAGAGACAAAGAGGAGAGACAATGCGAAACACAACAAACCAGGGAGCTGAGGTGGCTCAAGCGATTGAGTACCTCTCTCCCACATCGGAGGTTCCAGGATCAGTTCCCGGTGCCTCCTAAAGAGAAGACGAGAAGAGAAGACAGGCAGACACAGAGAACACACAGTGAATGGACAGTGAACAGTGAGCACAAAACAAGGCGGGGTGTGTGTGTAAATAAATAAAAAATAAATCTTAAAAAAAAAAAAGTACTGAGCATGGAACAGAGTATTTACAAATGGCGGTATTGTGCCAATAGGCCACAGCTACAATATAAACAGCAAGGCAAGCAAATGACTATTATAGACTACCAAATAATAAAGTGTAACTCCAGTATGAGAGTACGTTTGTAAGCCAGGAGGGAAAAGAGCCCACTAAACTTAAGGTTTTTATATGATAGACTTTTGTAAATGATTTAAAGCATTGGTAACATTTGTATGTTCATCAGGTATATAGGAACAGCAAGCAGATTATAGCACAAATGCCCCCCTGTGAGCTGTAGGTGTATCTAAGGCCATATAGTTCTCTAATACCACTTTACTCATTTGAGTTGTTTTCTTGTTCAAGAGGCTTATACTATAGTAGAATAATAATAAGTCTACTTTAGTCCATTGTTCATTCCCCAATCTTGAGGATTTGGGGATGGTGATGCCCGAGGGGGATTAGATCCCTGGAGTTGATGGATAGGACTATCTTGCTTGCAGTTGCAGTCACTCTCTGTTCCTTGAGATGGTCGTTGTCCATCATAATCTCCTTGTTAGTTGTCCTGGGTGAGTCCAATGAACTGGAGAGTAGGTGTTGCAACTCTGCTGAGATTCAAGGCCCAACTGGCATATGGACGGACCAAAGATGTAAGTCTCTTGGACATACTATCAAGTATAGTACTAACTATAGGTTCAAATAGAAGGGGCAGAAGAGCCATGTGTAGGGAAACCACAAATGAGTCCAACTCTGTCACACTGGGGAGTATAAATTCCAAAGTAGGGCCCACTGGCAGGGAACCAAACCCCTGAGCTATCTGCCCTGCCTATAGTGTCTGGATGTCTCTAGAACCCTCAGGAGCCCTGCTATTTGAGGCAATATTTACTATGGCAGTCAACGAGATCCTGCTGAGATGTGCATGAGCGTAACCTCTGGAATGACCTCCCAACTCACTTTGAAACCTCTTAGCCATAAAAACTCATTTTGTTATTCTAGAAATGGAAGAATTTTTATCATTGATATGGAGGCAGTGGCCACTGGAGGTTCTGAGGGGAGGGAGAGAGGAAAATAGGTGTAATATGGGGGTATTTTCAGGACATTGGAATTGTCCTGCATAATGTTGCAATAACGGATACAGGCCATTATATATTTTGTCATAACTTAAAAATTATGCGGGACAGAATGTAAACTATAATGTAAACTATAATCCATGGTTAGTAGCAATGCTTCAATATGTGTTCATCATTTGTAAAAAATGTATCGCACAGATGAGGGATGCTGTAAATGTGGGAAATTGTGGGAGGTGTAGGGAGTAGGGCATATGGGAATCCCCTATATTTTGTATGTAACATTTATGTAATCTAAAGTATCTTTAAAAATTTTTTAATGTAATAATTTTTTAAAAAGAGGCTTATACTATGTTTAATGTCACTAAGAGCTTGGGCAGTGAAGTTACTTGCATTAAAGCAAGGGCTCAAGTAAATGTATTGGATACATATAAAATTTTTTTTGAATCGAACAATATGTTACACAATATATTTGGTTCATAGTAATGCATTCATACAGTATTTGTCCTTTTGCTTACATTTAATTGAGAAATGTATATATTTATTCATCTGTGTTTACTTTTTAGTTTTTAATTGTTTAGATTTTCAATTATT
>JAQZBX010104108.1:0-10983 GCA_029593785.1 Cabassous unicinctus | reverse complement strand
TCTCTCTCTCTCTCTCTCTCTCTCTATATATATATATATATATATATGCATATATATAATCAGTAACATTTCTATACACCAGTAATGAACAATTTGAAGAGGAAACTAAGAAAAAAATATATTTATGTTTACATGGAAAATTAGAAAACATTGTCAATAGGAATCAAAAAATACCTAAAGAAATGGAAAGATGTTTTATGTTCATAGATTAGAAGACTAAATATTCTTAACTTGTCAGTTTTGCCTAATGTGATTTATATAATCAATTCAGTCCCAAAAGAAACTCCAACAATATTTTTTTTGCAGAAATGGAGAAAGTAATCATCAAAAATATATGAAAGGTTAAGGGACCCCAAATATCCAAAATTATCTTGAAAAGAAGAAAATTAGTAGGTGCTTAATACATCTCTATTTTAAAACATATTACAAAGCAACAAGAAGTAAAACAGAATGGTACAAACACAATTTCAGACATATAGATAAATGTAACAGAATTGAGATTTCACAAATAGACACTCAAACCTATGGCCAATTTAGATAGATAGATAGATAGATAGATAGATATAGATAGATGGATGCACCATTCCTAGAGGTACTGCAATACCAGGTCAATGAGTGGATTGGATTGAGCAAGCCACTATTCCATCTACTTACTCCAAAAATCGATTTAATATATTTTCCTTAGATAGAGGACATATCAGATATTAAAATGATAAGAAAAGATTCTACACTTGATCTTAACCAAAAGGCCAAGAAGTAATTCCAATTAATTTTTGACAAGGGCTCCAAGTCAACTCAATTGGGAAAGAGTAATATCTTCAACAAATTGTGGTGGGAAAACTTAATATCCATATGCAAATGAATATAGGAGGATCCCTACCTCACAAATTAACTATAAATGGATCAAAGAATTTTATATAAGAACAAGGACAAGAAAAGTCCTAGAAGAATATATAGGGAATCATCCTTAATGCACTGTTAGGCAATGGTTTCTTAGACTTTCTACCAAAAGCACAAGCAATAAAAGAAAAAAATAAATAGTACTTCAGAATTAAAAACTCTTTTTTCATCAAAGGACTTTATCCTGAAAGTAAAAAAGGTCTCTTACTGAATGAGAGAAACATATTTGGAATTCACATATATGATATTGTTCTAATAACTAGAATATATAAAGAAACCTAAAACTCAACACAAAAATATAGTGCAATTAAAAAAAATTAACAAGATATTTGAATAGACATTTCTCCAAAGACTATGTAGAAATAGAGTATAACTGCTCATGAAAAGATGCTCAACAAAACTAGCAAAATAAGGAAATGCAAACCAAAACCACAATAAGATACCATTTCACACACTCACTGGAATGGTTATTATTTCAATCATCAATAACAACAAGTATTGGAAATGATGTTGAGAAATGTAAGCACTCATTCATTTTTGGTGGGAATGTGAAATGGTATAGTCACTGGAAAACTGTTTGGTAGTTACTTAGAAAGTTAACTATAGAATTGTCATATGACCCAGCAATCCCATTTATAGGGATATATATCAAAGAACTGAAAGCAGGGACTAGAAGAGATATTTGCACCCCAGTAATCACAGTGTCATAATTCACTGTAGCCAAAGTTGAAAACAGAACAATCATCCATCAACAAAAGAACGTACCTATAAATGTGGCATGTACATCCAAAAGAATATTATTCAGCCCTGAAAAATAACGATGGTCTCATGCATGCAACTATATCATGGACATTGAAGACATCATGTTGAGTGAAATAAGTCATACACCAAAGGAAATATATTGTTTGATCTCTCTTATATGAAAAAAATGAAAATAAGCATATTCATAAAGTCAAAAAGAATATTATAGTTTACCAGTCTGGAGTGTGGGTAGAGAATGGGAAATTAGGCTTAATTTAAATGGAATTTCTGTTTGGGGTAATGGATAAGTCTGGTAATTGATATTCATGATGGTAACACATTATAAATGCAATTCTTTATTTAAAAATGGTTAAAGGGACAATTTTAGGTTTTGTATATGCTACCAGAATAAGAATTAAAAAACAAACAAACCCACAAACATAGGACTGTACATCACAGTTAACCCTAATGTAAATCAACAATTGTTACAAACTTATCACAATATGGCAAAATGTAAATAACGGAGCCTTGTATATATGTACTTCATATTTTTGCCTGGTTTTTATGTAAACCTACAACTTCTCTAATAAAAATTATATAATATAACCTTTATCATTAATTATTATACCATTTGGGGAAAAGGTTATGTATGCACATTTTTGTTGTTTTTTTATAAATTCATCTTAACATTTTTTCCTTTGTTTCAGCTATTAAGATACGTATGATTCTAAATCTAGTTATCCCATTTCTGACTGTCTAATAGAGGGAAGTAAATACTCCAGAAAATTTAGAACATATATGTGAATATGCAAATTGCTACTCCTTTCAAATGCAAAGGAATGAAAGTCTCCATTGAATGGTTCACGTAGACAGGACTAGTAGGATGGTCAGAGTTTGTGGATCTTTCTAGACAATTAGAAGGAGTTTGGTTTTAAATTGTGGGACAAATCATCTGATTTAGGTTTAAATACTGTTAGTAGTGGAAGAGTTCTTAGGATGTCAGATTCTAAATATATGTTGAAGTTTGAGAAAAGAGGATTTTCTGACATGGGGTGTGAGAGAAAAGGGGACCCAAGAGGGAGCAGCCTAGTGATTGATGTTTTGTGCGTTAGCAGGAGGCCTGAAGACCATTTTGCTTTGAACACCCATGCTTCTCCATACCCCAAAAAAGGAACAAATTGGGAGGCCCTCTAGAGAGCTGTCTGCTGTTCAGAAATCACCCTCTCCCTTCCTGCCTGCACTCGAAGCTACTCCAGGTCCATTTTCTTTAGAAACTTTTCAGCACACAGAACCTTATATACTGAATCTATCTCCTCTGAATACTCACTTTTCAAATGTATTTTTTACCCATTCCCGAATGCTGAAAATATTCATCATTTCCCTCTGTAAATTTCGTTTACTCAGCAGAAACATCCCTTAGAATCCCAGCCTTTTCTCTGAATATACTGTTAGTATTTTTGCTCTCCTTGAAACATGGTGCTCCTCTGAGTTCACATGCTGCACTAAAGTCTGTATAGGTGGTAGTAGCCATGCCCATAAAGAAAGATTTACCCAGTTGCAAGGAAGTCAGCAGAAAGTTTCCATCTGCTGGCATCTTCAGTCCATGCTTAAGCTACAGAGAATATCCTTCACCAGAGTTTCCTTCCCGAACGCTTTTAGTCTGGAGTCAGGTAAGATATATACCTTGCAGTCCATCACCATGTCAAGATCACTCTCTGTCATTCATCCAATAGAAACCAGGAGTTGTGAATTTCATTTCATGAGGACATACTGTCCACCATTGCATGCCATTGAGTCATCAACCCTTCCTGGCTCCAGAAGATCATGCCCAATTCTCAATGGCTCCCCATTGTCACTATCCTATGTGGGATGACAGACAAGGAAGTCTGTGTGTCTGCTTCTAAGAAAACATAGGATTTAATGCAGTGGCATATGTCCAAAACGTAAAATTATAAGTTTGAATATGATTGTTTTACCTTTGTGAATTCTTTATATTGTCTTTGTTTCCATTCTATCACCCCGTCACACATATATGTTAATATTTGATACTTTGGCAGATAAAATCTCAGGCAGCATTGCCTATAACATTTTTTGCTTTAATTATGAAGACAGACCAAATATCTTCACAAAAATTTAAATAATGCATTACTTCCAACCCACTCATGACCATTTTCACAAGTAAGATCTGATAGGGCATACTCTGTTCCTTAGAATAAACCACATATATTTTCTTTTTCAGAGCCTGCAATGGACTGTTGTCCAAGATTTAGAAGTTAAAGCAGTTGGATTAAAATTTGTGTGTCAAACACAAAAAGGAATTTTCACATTTACCTTTATCTTTTGAGATGAACAATAAATGTGGTATTGCTTCTGTTATTTAAAATATTTGTTACCAAAATTCCTTTAGAGATGATCAATATACATGTGTAGGGAAGTATTGTTTTGAAACAATAATATAATTTGTATTCCTCCCAAATTATCATGCTTACTGTTTTTTTTAATTTGTTTCTTTGTTTTTAGTAAAACACATACAGTTTGTTGCCAACATGCCAGTAAAGTAGTTTGTCTTCTCTCTCATTTGTCTTTGCTTTCTTTTCCCTCAAAAGCAACTTCAGAGGGAATATTGTGTATTTTTTTTCTTTAATTCTACAGCAATATTGACATATATGCATTTCCCAATTTGTATAAAGCATTTAGGTATTTAAGGATCTGTAAAATGAAGAAATTCACTCCTTTTAGACCATGAACTCTCTGAGGAACAGTGGAGAATAGTTTGGTTTCATGTGATTGAGACAAGAGGTGCTCATTTAAAGTCAGTAGGACAAAAGGTGGCCATGGCCACAGGGAATTCCCTGGTAGCAAGTGGTGCTGTTCTGCTCTTTTCATCTAGGACTAGGCTTGGCAGTCAAAATTACCCAGGTGCATTTATTTTGTTTGTTTGTTATGAGAGAATCATGTCTAAAGAACATTGGTTAATATTGCACAGAGGCTTCCATGAAATATCTGCATAAGTGTATTCAGTATAAAGCATATAATTATTCTCAATATTAACTAGCTGTAGAAGTTTAGTAAGGTTTATGAATTCCAAAACTAGACATTGGATTATGTATGTAAATCTGTCATCCCAGGGTATAGAGAAGGTGCAGCACATTCCCCAGGGATTAGGGAGGATGAGGTCGACCTCTCCATGGGTCTGAGAGGGGTGGGCCTGCTCCCAATGGATTAGGGAAGCCCAGGTCACCCAACTCATTGCTCTGAGAGGGTTGGGCCTGTATGACAATGGTTAGCAAAGATGTTGTCTTCATGTCACTGTACTAAGAGGGTTAACACTCTAACAAAAATGCTTGGGTAAAGTATGGCCATCTTCCCAATGCTCTTGGAGGTTAAGGTCTGGAGCTTGGTTGCCACCCAGATGCTTGATAAGGGTTTAAACAAGGAAATGACCATTGGGCATGCCTTTGGAAACTGTGGGTTCCCATGTGGCCCCAGGGAGAAGAAACCACCAGCTTAAGAAAGACTCTCAACTTTGATATCTAATGAAGAATTCCCTGCAGGTTTATGGAACTGTAAGGTTCCTATGACTCATGTTTCCTTCCCAATTTCTCCTTACATTAATGGAAATGTTTGTCCTTTGTCTATTTGTATATTGAAAGCAGATAAATTGTTTTGTAAGTTTCATAGGTCTACAGCCATACTGGACTTTGCCCCAAGACAAAGTGTATTTTTTTAAACTGATTGTGATATGATTTTGTACTTAGCACTGCTGCTGAAATAAGTTATTTTGAATATTGTAATGTACTTTTGGAATTCAGAGGGTGGAGTGTAGCAGTTTGGCATTATTTATGAATTCCAAAAATAGATATTGGGTGTTTGTAAATTGGTCTGATCTTCTAGATACATTAGATTGTATTGGATTTGGAGGTTATAATTTTATTTGATTAAATTATGATTAGGGCTTGGATTGCATGATATCAGTAGGACATTGAGTCCTTGACCCCTTGGTGGGTGGACATTCACAGAGAAAATGAAAAGGCAGAGGAGTAAGTTGGAGTTTTGATGCAGAGCCTTGGAAAGTAAAACCACAGACATGTAGGACACAGTAGAGTTTTAAAGCTGGAGACCTGGGAGGTAAATACACAAAGAAGCAGATATGTGAAGAAAGAGAGAAGTCTCAGTTAGACACAGGAGGGGGCCCCAGGAGGAAAGACAAGACATTTGTTTAATAGTTTACAGCTGGCCTTGTGGAAAGAGCACAGCAGCTAAGCCTGGAGAGAAATGAGCCCTGGCAAAGAGATGAGACCAGTCCCAGCCTACAGCTGATATTAGATGAAGCTGGGACCATGGAGCCTTAAGAGGAAGAGGAAGGCTGAAACCTTGCAGATGTTGGCAGCCATCTTGCTCCAACACATGGCAATAGACTTTGGTAAGGGAAGTAACTTACATTTTATGGCCTGGTAACAGTAAGCTTCTACATCAAATAAATACCCTTTATTAAAGCCAACAGATTTCAGCAACTCTTTGGTTGAGTAATACATTGACTAAAGAATTTCAGCATTTCCTGAAGGCCCTTTTCAGCACAGGTATTACTGTAATTCTTGCTACAGCATTATGAATGTCTATTTTAAAAGAGAAACAGAACCTGAGCATTGACAACTGATTTATTTAGTAAAATTCTAGGCTGAGGAGCAGATGTAGCTTAGTGATTGAGCACCTGCTTCACATGTACAATGTCCTGGGTTCAATCCACAGTACCTCCTTAAAAAAATGTAGGTTAAACAGTAATGGACAATCCATGGAAATTTGAATTCCATGAACAATCTTGAAATTCTGTGATTAGGAAAGTGTTTACTAAAGAAGAATAAAAATAGAACAGCAAACAGTTTCAGCTGATGTTAACTTCTGACTTTGATGTGTTATGCAATATGTCATGATTAAACATATTATGGTGTTCACTTTTTATTTAAAACGATGTATTTTGTTGTTTATATAAATTAATAGTCATAAGAAGGGACATAGTAGATAATGGTGTCTATCTTATCTTCGAGTCTTAGAGCCAGCAAAAGTTCAAACAGTGCTGTCAAGGTTTTCCTTTTGAGCTAGTGTCTGGTGTTCCAGACACTCTGTCTGTGTACTCAAGCCAGCATTCCACATCCCCACAGAAGGTCACCTTTAAATTGGCTTTAGATAATCAATGAAGCACGTGGAGAGAAATAATGCAATGACCACCAGATGTGGAAGGCAAGTGGAGCAGGTTTTTCATGGGCCATCTATTAATGGAATCTTTTGGACAGTGAGGAAGATGTAGATAGGAAATGGCAATGAAAATAAAACAGCAGAAATCCAACATCACACTAATTAGTATGGGAAAAATTTCTCTTATTAAATTTTCTGACGAAGAAATAGTGAAAGCTGAGGGATGTCACAGAAGAATGAAGATGAGGAGCCAGTGGTGTGCATCTCAGCAGGCAGTCCTCCACCCAGCCAAGACACAGCTTCTATCTTCACACACGCTCATGACTTCATAGTGTAGAGGATGGCATGTGTCAAAAGAGCAGTCTAAGGCTGTGAGGAGTAACGGCTCTGCAGCTGCTGATAAAACCACCAGAAATATCTGGCTGATATATCTAAGAGGTGAAATGGAGCTTTTCTGGGTCAAGTCGGTGACAACAGTTTTGGGCACAGTGGAAGAAATGAGGCAAAGATTAAGGTGGAGCAAGTTCCTTAGAAAGAAATACATGGGTGTGTGAAGGTGTGGGTCCAATGAAGTTATGGTGATGGTAAAGAATTTCCATATCAGGACTGCCAGGTGAATTATAAAAATAGTGGTTTGTAATAACTGAAGCTTCAATAGACCAGAAAAACCAAAGGGAAGAAATTCTGTCAGCATGAGATATTGTTCATCCTTGATGATATTTGGCAATGAAAAAGTTATGATAAAATGAATTAAGAACACCAAGTGTTCCCATTTAATGCTTAGCACAAGTTAAATAGCATATTTGGCCAAGTGTGTTTGTGCGTGTGTTTTTAACATTAATAAGAGGTTCAAAAGTAAATTCTCCCCATCAATAAAAATTCAGTCTGTTATACATATGACCTAGATGTATTCTATTTTAACAATTTTTCTCTTCCATATTGAAAGCATATAAGATTTATGATAGTAATCAAGCACAAAAATGAACTAATATACTACTCTCTATTGTCAAATATGTAGGTTTAAACAGCACATGCATTAAAGAGAAAGATCTTAATTTACATGCAATAACAAGTGAAGGAAAAGATGAACTCCATGGTCTGTCCATGCCACAGCCTATTAATATTTTGGCTTGCATTTTTTCTTTGTTAATTAATTGTTCACTGATTTATATTTCCCTTATGTTTTTCTTTATTGGTCTTATAAATTTACCTGATGAAATATTCAAAACTCTTCTTCCTACTTTTCTTTATATTTATTTTCTTCCTACTCAACTTCAAACTTCTCTGTTGTCTTCTGAGATTTTTAGATAATTGTTTCTAATGGACTAAATGACATGTTCCTAGTGTGTCTTCTTTTGCTATCTACATTTCTTTATTTTCTCCCTTTAGAGTCTCATTTCCTTTCACTTCTCTAGTTGTCACACTTGCAAGTTTAATTCATCCATTTCAAAAATCCATATGTCATATATATACTTAATCATTTTTTAATTTAACACAGCATTGCAACACAGTATAAAGAGATGAGAAGAGACAGATTTTGCTCTAAAAACCTGTATTTCCTTTGCCTATATTCTAAATTCTGATTCCCTATTTCAGATTCTATGATGGACATTTCAATTGGATATTCTGACTTATTCCTAAATCTCATTGTCAAAATGTAACACCAAATTAATGAATAATTTAATTTAATTTTATATTTTATTTAAATTTTGCCAATTCTTTGGAATGAAAAATATCAAAAAAGGTGGAAAGGCATATATATTTCTGCTCATATGCTGGAATTATATTTTCCTAATAATATATTTGATAACTTAACTGACAATAGCTGTGATTTTTCTTCCTGTCTCTCCAAGGGAACAGCTTTCTATTCCATTTATGAATTCAATTAATTTAACTGATTGAAAAATTATGAAGATAGAGTAATCATTTAATATTGTGGTGATCAATTTTACTCTAAAATGCTGAATCAGCAGACTCCTACTCCTTTAAAAGTACAGAGCAACCAGGTGTACATATTGGTTACAATTTTTTGTCACTTCATAGGAAAAAAAAATTTAAACACTCCTTCACTTAAGTCTTGTAATAACTATAAGATATGTTTTTTGGTACAGATTGACCCCAGAATTCTTACATTTTTTCCAAATTTAATGCATTTTTTCTATCTATATTGGTTTTATACTTTGAATAGTGTACAGTGGTGAAAAATAAGTGAACACATGAACTACTGTGAATGAGTAACTGATAGGAAGCAATATTTATTCTCATCCTTATTGGAAGAAATCCCTCAAAACCTTTCATTTGCAAACCATGTCCATTTAAGAAGTTTCAAAATCTATAGTGTGGTGAAGAGATTATTCTCAATTTTCATAATAAGATGACTTAGCACTCTAATTTGTGAAGGCTCTAAACCCAAAAAAATTTCATACTGAAATCACTTCCCCAATGAAACAAACATATAACTTAGAGTAGAATGCTTCATATCATTTAATAATAAAAGAATGGATCAATACTACTGTATCCTAAAACCAAAATTATATTCACTCCATTTTAATTGTTATAAGTGTGTAAGTTAGCCAAACACTTTAGGTTCTAACTTCATTTTTTTCTCTTAAATACATTAATAGTTTCTTCTCGTAGCTTATATAAACATTTTAAACTTTATTTTGTACATTTAATAATTAAAAATATAAACAATTAAAAACTAAAAATTTAACACAGATGAATACAACTAATCTTTCAAAATTTTTATTTCAATGTTTCTAATGTGCTAATCACCCTGTTGTATGGTAAAACACTGTTTCAAAGTCAAATACATTCTTGATAAAATTCCATAATAACATCAAACCTTTTTAAAAATATGTTTTTTCTGAAGTCACATTTCAGGAAGTATGCACAAAGATGGTATTTTGTTCCTCTGTAACGTACACTTAATAAACATACGTCATTTATCTTTAGGCAGATATTTAGTCACTTTGGAACCTTTTGTGATTAAATGATTTAAATTATTTTTTTTCTCTAACAATTTACTTTGTGTCTGAAGATATAAACAGGAATAAAAGTAAGAGAAAGTTAACACTTGCTAAAATATCTGTCATATGGAAACTGGAAGTATTCCAAAGGTTTCTGAGTAGTTGCTGATGATATTCAGCATTAAACTAGACAGACAACATTAAAAATGACTTTCAAATATTGAGCAATTCCTTCCCTAATGAGCACTCTGCTTCTTGCTCCCATGACATTAGCAAACAGAGTTGTGGATAAAACAAAAAGAATGAGGATGCTAGTGGTTTTATCTCTGTTGCTTATCTCCCAAAGACTTGAACACTAAATTATTCCACAGTGATATATTGCCACTGATGTTGGAATTGACTTGTTTAATCTGTTTCCCACAATTATGAAACAAATCTTTGCATTTTCTTATATGTGTAAATGGAGTGCCACAAGTGTTCTTTTCTTAATCATAAGCCATTTCAAACACTCAGATGTAATCTAGACTCTCCATAGTTAGTGAGAGAACATTAAAGATCACATTTAACCAATATTTTCTTCAGCTCTTATGGAGAAAGTATCATGTGCCTGGCATATGCTCAGGTACTGGTTGTGACAGTCACAGAACAAACTCAATTTTAGTATATATTTTATTGTAACCCCAAAATCATATTTTCTACTATAGAGCTATACTGCCTAGGATGGTTCTAATGGGAGCTTCTATCTATATACAGAATAAGGATTAAGACCAAAAAGTTCCACAAACATTCAATAAGATTGAAATACGATGATATAAAAAAGGTGGATACTTTTAAGTATAATATTATTTATACTTTGTTTTAGAAAAAACTGCTTTAAATAATATCTGGAATTAATAAAAGAGTTATATACAAGTAGTAAATGTTATGTTCCATAACTGTTTTGTATACAAATTCTTTAAGCATGGTTGAATTGTTAACACTCATGAAGCATGTAGTCTGAAAGATTCCAAGTGGGGAAAAATATTGTGGGATAATATTTTAAAAGTTAGACACATATAAATATTCATAAGAATATGGTTGAGTAGGTAAATTTTTTTTGAAATTCTGCCACACTACTAAAATAAATGCATTTATTTTACATGTATCCTATATTTAAAATATATATATATATATATATATA
>JAQZBX010104107.1:0-10983 GCA_029593785.1 Cabassous unicinctus | reverse complement strand
AAAGTGCTTGTCTAAAGTCAGTTATGCAAAGAAAATGCTTACACTTGCCAAAAAATAGTATATAAAAACTGAGCTAACCTACAATAAAATATGAGATATACGACAATTCTCACTCAACTTGGTGTGGGACTCATCATTTTCGCCAACTCCCTTAACCCACCTTCAGCCTGCTCCCTCGTGCCTCGGCTGGACCGCGGCAATAGAATATAGGTGATAGCAAATGGATGTTTACAATATAAATATCTCAACTTTTCTGTATATTTGAAAATGTTCATAATAAAATGTTGGTTGGGAAAAAAATCCAAGTAGAAGGTTTTTGTTTATTCATGGTATAAGGCAAAGAACTGTTATGGACCCTTATAGTGCAGAACATACGTGTGCTGTGAGCTGTGCCATGACTTTTGGGGCTTTTAGAGTGAGGCAGTGGAAAAGCTGAGTGGAACCCACCATAACTGAGATGCAGTTTTGTCATGGTCAAAAGGTAAGCATAGCCTAGACCAAAGAAGAGTCTTCTTGGGAAATTTTTTTTTTTTTTTAAAGATTTATTTATTTACTTGATTTTAAATAAATCAAGTAAATAAAAGCCCCCTTCCCCATTTGCTGGCAATTCTCTGTGTCTATTTCATCTCTTCTCATCCTCCTCCTTCAGTCTTCACCAGGATTCAATCCTGGAGACCTCCAATGTAGGAGAGAGGTGTTCTGCCATCTGCGCCACCTCGGCTCCTGGTGTTTGGAGGTTTCGGAGCATCTCGTCTTGTCTCTCTCCTTTTACGTCATCATCTTGCTGCCTGGCTCCCGGGGCCTGGCGGCCCACCGGCACACAGAGCTTGGCAGCCCATGCGCCTTCTATATATATTTTTTAATTTTACAGGGAGGTCCCGGGGATCGAACCCAGGTCCCTCCATATGGCAGACGGACGCCCACCCATTTGAGCCACATCCGCCCCTCCTTGGGAAATTTCACAAGGAAAAAGCCAGTTTGCTTCTTGGGGTTTTGGTAAAACTGGAATGATAGCTTTTGGCTGAAGGCCAAGGGGTGATTCTAGGACCTTAACAGATGACTTTGAGCAGAACAAAATCTTTGAGTTGGATTTGGGCATGTATTGAAGAACATTTAAAAAAGCATTCTTTTACTATTGCTTTATCTTTTCTATTGCCCACGCCTAATTCACACTTTTGCTCATTTTTCTCATCATTCCAAAAGGGTCTACAGAAAATTATATATGCACACACACACAAATTTTACATGTTGGTAAACCTGTGGTTAGGCAGGAGTTGCTACTGAATTCTATCACATGTTTTGTATGTATAAATATTTATGTACACATATGTATACTATTATACATCTCAAGTTATACATATGGTAAATGGTTGAATGCATTCAATTTCCTTGATCATTTGCTTAGTAAAATCTTTTTTTTTAAAATGAATCTTTATTTTTTTCTAAATTTGATTTAAGATGAGGGCATAAACTGAATTTAGTTCCTCTTGATACTGACCCAAATCTACTACAGAGCTATGCAACAGAGGGCTATAAAAGCTCAATAATGAGCACAAAGGCCTCTCCCCCCATTCCAAGTCCCTCCTCCATTCTCACCTGCCATGGCTCCAGCACAATACCTTGTGGACCTTACCTTTGTCCTGCAGGAGCCCCGTATCAGGGATCCAAAGTGGTTGGCTTGGTGGTCCTGGGTGCGCATCTGACAGCACCAACTATTGTAGGGCACAGTATGAAATCAGGGAGGTTAGGGAGGTGAGGAAAATACATAGGAAGCTGCAACGACCACAAAATTTATTCACGGAAATCGTCTCCCAGAAATATCAAAAGGGGACAGAAAATCAGGGGCTTATTTCCTAACGTACCTTATGAAAAATGGAATGTATCCAATTACAGGCATACCTCGCTTTATTGTGCTTCGCTTTACTGCATTTTGCAGATATTGTGATTTTTACAAATCGAAGGCTTGTGGCAACCCTGTGTCAAGTAAGTCTATTGGCACCATTTTTCCAACAGCACGTGCTCACTTTGTGTCTCTGCATTACATTTTAATTAAGGTATGTACATTTTTTTTTTTTTAAAGATCTAATGCTATTGCACACTTAGACTACAGTATACTGTAAACATAACTTATATGCACTGGGAAACAAAAAATTGGTGTGACTCACTTTATTGCAATATTCACTATATTGCAGTGGTCTGGAACTGGATCCACAATATCTTTGCATTATGCCTGTACTTTCTATAACTACAAAGCCCTAATGATCACTAAGCCATCCAGGAAAATAATATCAAGAAGGAAAAGACATCCACAAGGTCAATCAAGGCCCATTACTACTCCCACTACTTTCTTCCTCTCCCGAACTCACTTCTTCTTCTTCCTTAGGATGTATCGCAGAAACTTGTTCTTTTACCTGTTGCATCTTTTTACCCAGCTTTCTTTTAGTCTTTCACCACTGTCCTGGTTTCTTCTCTGCTGGTCAGATCCAATTTCCAAAGCCACTTCTGGCTTTGCCCAGACAATAAGTTTTGAAGTGGCTCCTGAAGACCCCAGCTTCCCTTGAGGCACGCAAATCTTGGGGGTGCTGGCCAAAGGGCCCTTCGTGATCTGCAGGGCAGCTTCTATTTGGTTTGATTTGTCAAGAATTGCCCCAGATTTGGGGTTCAGCAGCAGCATTAAGCCAAATGTCATCACACACCTTGTTATCCTGCATATTTGGCAAAGGGAAGAGAAAAGAGAAGGATGTGATTACAGCAACAAGACGGACTCACTAAGGAACTGAGGCATCTGTGGGAGAAGATGGAGCACAGGAAGAGAAACTGAAAACATTAATGTATCCAGAATACACCCCTTCTCACTACCTCCACCAGTCCAAGCCACTCTCCCTTTCCTCCCTCCCTCCCTTACTGCAGTAGCCTAGCAGGTCTCCTTGCTTCTAGCCTTGTCTTCTTCCTGCCTCTTCTCAATTCGGTATCACCTTTTAAAACTTAAGCTGGATCATTTTGTCCTTCTGCTCAACCCTGCCAATGGCTCCATTTTATTCAAAATAAAATCTGAAGTCCTTACAGTGGCTTTATAAGATGTGCCTATTACCTCTGAAAGCTTCCTATCATTGTCTCCCTCACTCAATCCTCTTCAGCCACACTGACCTTTTCCTCTTCCATTTTTGGCAAATTTCCATCTTAGAGCCATTGCTGGCTGTTCCTCAAGCTATCCCCATGGCTACTAATTTTGCCTCTTCCAGGGGTTTGCTTATATGTCATCTTTCCAAAGCTTGCCTTAAGTACCCTCTTTAAAATTGCAGTCCAGTCCCTCTTTCCAAACTTGATCTGCCTTATCTTGCTTTACATTTCTTCTTTTTTCTATAGCACGTTATCACTTCACCTATATGACCCATAAGTTACTTTTGTAGCATGTTTATTGTTTGTTGTCGGTCTCCCCTCACTAACATGTAGGTTCTGTGAGGGCAGGGATATTTGTTTTGTTCACAGCTGTAGTCCCGAAGCTTAAAACGGTCCAACCAATAGAAGGCGCTAGATTAAAAACTGGCCAAATGCATGAATAAATGAATGGATGCTGGAGAGAAGAATAAAAGGGGAATGGGTTAAGGGTCCGCTGGAAGAAAGAGGGGCGTGCTGGAGGGAAGGGCAGTCCGGGGCGGGAACCCGCAGTGGGACGCCCCCCACATCCGGCCGCCAGGACGGCCCCGGGAAGAGGGGGCGGCCACTGCCCACCCGCCTCGGCCGGCTCCGCGACCCTCCCGCCCGCAGCGCCCACCCCCGCTGGCCAAGACACAGACCTTCCTTCCGCTACTGTCCCCAAGAAACAGGAAATAGACGAGTTCCACTTTCCAGTCAGCCAGTAACCACTTCCGGCGACTTTCTAGGAAATGCCTCAACTCGCTGGTGGAGCCCCCAGACGCTTTCCGCCCTGCTTCCGGTCTGCCTTCTAGGAGTTTGCACGAGGTAACGAGGGGGAGAGCGGCGCTTGCAGCCCTTCCTGGCCTGTTATTGTCGTAGAGGACAGACAACAGAAATTTTGTGATATTACAGATATTAACCAAGAACAGTAAATAATTGAATGCCTTTAAAAAATATAAAAACTCATTATGAAAAATTTAAGCCTACACTAAGTATGGGAGAGGAGCGTAATGAACACGCAGATTTAACAATAAATAAGATTCTGCCACACTTGTTCATCTGTTTTTCTTGTTGAAACATTTTAAAGCAAAACCCGAACATCATGTTACTTCAACTTGATGCTCTTCAGTACGCATCTGTTAAAAATGGACATTTTTGTACAGCATCAAAATGTTATCCCATCCCAAAATTAAAATAATTCCTGATTATCGTCTAATGCCGAGTCCATATTCGACTTACTTAAATATATAAAATAAGCTTCTTACAGTTGTCTTTCTGGAATTAAGAGCTAAAGCCTACGTGTTTGGTTTGATTATTTCTCTTAATTCTCTTAATTTAGCTCTAGAATAATTCTTTCCATCTTTCACTTTTTCTCCCATATAATCAACTCACTGAACAAACTGAGTCATTAGTTCTGCATGTTCCACATGCTGGCTTTGTCTATTTGCTCTTCTAGTCTTGTATTTCCTGTAAACTAGATGTTAGCTCTAAAGATTTGATTAAATTTAGGTATAATTTTTTGGCAAGGATTCCTGTTAAGTGGTGCTTGTAACTTATTTTTTTTATTTTTTAGGAGTTACAGGTATTGAACCCAGGACTTGTTACATGGGAAGCAGGCACTCAACCCCTGAGCTACACCCACTCCCCAATGAGAGTTGGTTTTTTCGTTTGTTTTTCAGAAGGTACTCGGGATCCAACCCCGGGGACCTGGTACATGGGGAGCAGGTGCTCAACCACTTGAGCTACATCGGCTCCCCAAGGTAACTTCTTTTTGCTTCACATTAGGAGGCACATAATATCTCTTCTCCTCTCTGAGATGCTAAGATTGATAAATGGATTCAGCAGGGGATAGCTGGTTCCCTCCGTGTAAGGTTTCCCCAGAAATCTTTCATCTGATGGTTTCATCCACTGATAATCTTTGCCTAAATCAACCATTTCATTAGGGGTTACAAAATGGTGATTTTCTAATTCAATACTTTTCCCATACATATTTATTTACTGGAATTCCTTTGTAAAGAAGAACTTTCTCTCAACTTAGAAACTCAGGGCTCTTTGGTTACTCTGAAATATAGTTTGTACAGGAAAGACAGAATAAGTGTTTAATTTTTAGCTTAATTGCCAATTTTCCGAGTAAGTGGTCGTGCGCTAGGTGCCATCAAAGGTGACCATCCTCCAAGATGGCTGCCAACGAGCCCTCTTCCCAGGGTTCACAGACTTGTGTAATCCTTTCCAACATTGTACCAGGGCTGGTTTGTGCAACCATTTGACTATGGCAGATGCAACGTTATGTTATTTCCAAGATTAGATTATAAAAGAAATGTGATTCCAGCTTGATTTCTCCCTCTTTCTCTCTCAGATCATTCCCTCGGGGGGGAAATCAGCTGCCATGTTGTGAGGAACGGAAGCCTCCTGCCAACAGCCATGAGTGCGTTTGGAAGCAGACCCTCCAGTCCCAGGCAAGCCTTCAGATGACTGCAGCTGTGGCCCATATTTTGGCTGCAACGTCATGATAGATCTAGCTAAGGAGCTCCAATATTCCTGACTTGCAGAAACTGCGTGAGATAATAAACGTTTGATGTTTGACTCTAAATTTGGGGGTAATTTGTTATGCAGTGATAGATAATACATTTTTTTCTCTCTTTGAGAGTCATTATTAACTCATCATTTTAAAAAAGCACATTCAATGGATCCTAATCAATTGCTGTCATAATTCTTTTTGATGTTCAAATTATTCCAATTTTGGCCAGTAGGACTCCCTTCATTTTGTCTCCTGTGTTCATTTTACCCATCGCTGAGTCTTTGATAGCTTTTTTTCATTTCTGCCAAGACAAAATGTCTCAGGCTTGTCTTGTACATTTCCTGCTCTAGGCCTGGAATCCAACATTTCTCCAAGGAGTCCTGGTTCTTTTCAGTGGAGCAGTGGTTGCATAATTTGGTGTATGGCCATCCTTAACTTCTTAACTTCTAAAAATGAAACCAAATTTGCTTAGTTATGGCATTGAATCCAGGCTACACCTCTTGTTACCTGTGTGTGTGTGTGAGACCCTAGTAAAATTAATCCCTATGCCCCAGTTTTCCCATCTACAGAATGGGTCCAGTGTAGATATCTAATTTTCAGAGTTTTTATGGGGGCAAGTAGGAAATACTCACTACATGCTAGATCTTAGTTAATCAAATTTCATGATTATAATAATGGAATTGTGAGTCTGGAAGACAGCATAGTGTTCACCTGGTAAAATTCCTTCATTTCACACTTGAGAAAACTAAGGTCCAAGAAATTAAAAACTTTCCTGAATCTACAGGATAAAATTGGAAAAGAAATTGGTGATTCCAGACTCTTGGATCTTATACCTGGACTATTTTGAATATAAATGCAGGCTCTCCAGCCCCATCAGGGCATCTATATTTTTTTTCAAAGAAAAAGAGGTTAGAAAGTACTTGGAAAGTTAGCTATAAAGTAGTGTTACGGAAAATACACCAATATTTAGAAGATCTGATTCCTGGCTCTGCCACTTACTAGCTATGGTATTTTGGGCAAGTCACTTAACTTATCTGCATCTCAGTTGCTGCATCTGTAAAATGGTGACACTAAATCCCTCACCCACAAGCTCTACTGTAATGGTTAAAATACAATATATTGTATATGAAGGATCTAGCACATAATAATTGCTAAATTAAGATCATTATATGAAAATATTTCCTTCAATCCCTAAATTTAATAAGATTTTATTTTCTCTAAAGGAAATTGGGGTTTTGACTTAAATGATCTCTAAGGATACTAATAAATCCAGATTTCTGTAATTGGATTCAGTGAATACTGGGCAAAGGCACTGTGCAAGGGGCTGCAGGAGAGATGCTACATATGGTCACCTACCCCCTAGGCCAACTGCATAGTCTTTCTTCCTGATATTGCCATTTCTCCCTACCAACTACCTAACAACTACCTAACAGACTCAGCAAGAAACCGTCCAGAACCAGTTAGTAGCAAGTAGCATCTTTGCTTATCTGTAACTTTTCCTTTTCTTCTTGAGCTTGTTTTTGGGCAACCAATAAAAGTTATATTCTCCAAGCATGTGCTCTCCATGCGAATTATAACCTCAAGTAACCAGTCCTTAGCAACCCTTCCTCCCATCCAAATCATATGAAGACAGAGCTGTAAACAACCAATCAGAATATGCCAACCTGAAACCCTGTCACTGTCCCCACCTTCCTTGGCTTCCATCCTGTAAATCTCCTTTAGTTCTTAGATTGGGGATACAGATTTGGGCTTGCCTCCTGTCTCCTTGCTGGTTGACCTCACAATAAAACTTTTTCTTTTTTCAAAATCCTGGTGACTCAGTATTGGTTTCTGTGTGCATTGGGCAGCGAACCCATTTCTCAGTAACAATATTAATCTACTTAACAGAACTAACATATAGTTCATATATCTGCACACCAGTTATTCATGAGAGACCTTTCTATAACCTTTGCTGAAATAAGGATACTTTACTTCCAAATCAGGCCTTTAGTATACCACTTTAATAATCTAGTCCAATCTAGTGACAATTTATTTACACTATTTGTTCTTGGTTAACTCCAATTGCTTAGAAATTGCTTAAAATAACTAACTAGAGTTTTGCCAGGGATCTCTGTCAAGCTTATCAGCCTATTAATTCCACAGTTCACCTTTTTCACTTTTTGAAAATCTGGACATTTGCCAGTACCCAGAGCTAGCCAAATGCAAGGTTTCAGGGCACGGTCCTCCAGACTGCCAAGTCTACGCAAGAGTTCTGAAATCACCTGCAAATTTGGGGGTTTCCTAAAACCACGCTTGGTTTTAATAATTTGCTAGAAGCATTCAAAGAACTCATTGAAAACTATTATACTCAAGAGATGCATAGGAAGGAGTCCAAGAAGGCCAAAATGCAGAGCTATCAGACTTCCTCTCTGCAAGAATCATTAACAGTGTTACCTCTTCATGGTCATGATGTGTGACAATATGCACAGGGAATTGTAGCCAGGGGAACTCCCTGGAGTCTTTGGTATCTGGAGTTTTTACTGGGGCTCAATCACTTACTACCCATGTGGTCAACCTTTAGTCTCCAGCCTCTCCCAGGCTGGGCTCATACCTTTCCTTTCCAGTTCTTCCGGAGTCAGAAGTGATAAGGCATGGCCCAAAGCCCCCAGGCAATCAAAGACACTATTTTCAGGCAGAACATTCCAGGGGTCTAAAGATCACCACCCAGTAGCCAAGGGCAAAGGCCACATCTCTCTTGGGATAAGATTAATACCTCACTACACAGTCAGTCTTGAGCATTTGTCACCCTCCTCATAAGTGGCCTTCAGGGGTCCTGTTGAGGCATGTTAGTATAGGGAAAGAGAAGACTTGGGTCCAGCTGAAGACCTGGCAGACAACATGGCCAGCAGACAACATGGCTGGGAGACCCCCACGTGGAAACCTCCTGAGGGATCCCATGAGACCCTAGAATGAGAATATCATTTGGAATGAGAATCCTGTTTAGGGTTAAGGGGAAGTCTCAGACATCCTCAGAAGGCTTCACCATTGGCCCGTAAGAAATGACAGGTGGAGCAACGAATCAAAACAACAAACAGACTTTATTTATTTATTTAATAATTTTAAAAAAATTTAAAGATAATTAGATTACATAAATATTACACAAAAAATATAGCGATTCCCATATGCCCCACTCCCTACACCTCCCACACCCTCCCACATAAACATCCTTCATTAGTGTGGCACATTCATTGCAATTGATAAACGCATCCCGGAGCTTTGCTATTAAGCATGGACCATAGTTCACATTATAGTCTACACTCTCTCCCACACAGTTCTGCATGTTATGTGATGATATAAAATGGCCTATATCTGTCATTGCAGTGTCACTCAGGCAATTCCCAAGTCCCAAAAAAGCCCCTGTATTACAACTGTTTTTCCCTCTCCCTGTCCCAGAGCTTCCAGTGGCCACCGGCTCCACATCAATGTTGTAATTTCTTCCACTGCTAGAATCACAATATGTCCATAGTAGAATACCAGTAAGTCCACTCTAGTCCATAGTTCTTTCCCCAATCCTGAGAATTCTGGGATGGTGATGTCTACTCCACCTCTAATTGAGAGGGGGCTTATATCCCATGGGGAAGATGGATGGGACTATCTTTTTTAAATTTTTTTAATTTTTAATTTTTATTTGTTTCTTTTTTGGATGGGACTATCTTGCAGTTGCAGACTCTCTCTGTTCCTTGGGATGGTCATTGTCCATCATCATCTCCTTGTTAGTTTTCCTGGGTGAGTCCAATGAGCTGTAGAGTAGGTGTTGTAAATCTGCTGAGGTTCCGGGCCCAGCTGGCACATGGACAGCCCAAAGATTCAAGTCTCTTGGACATACACCTACAAACTGCAGCACCAAGTATAGGTTTAAATAGAAGGGACAGATGAGCCATGTGTAGGGAAGACATAATTGAGTCCAACTCTGTCACTCTGAGGAGCACAAACTCCAAAGTAGGGCCCAGTAGAAAGGCACCAAACTCTGGAGTTATCTGCCCTGACCATAGGACCTAGGTGTCTCCAGAGCCCTCAGGAGCCCCAGTATTTGGGGTGGTATCCACTTTGGCAGTCAATGAGATCCTGCTGAGATGTACATAAGCATTACCTCTGGGATGACCTCCCAACTCACTTTGAAGTCTCTTGGCCATATAAACTCATTTGTCTTTACCTTTCTCCCCTTTTATTCAAGGTCTTTTTCCAGTTGCATTACTAGTTGGTGCTTGGTAGTAATCCCTCAGTGCCAGGGAGGCTCATCCCTGGGAGTCATGTCCCATGCTGGGGAGAAGGTAATGCATTTATATGCTGAGTTTGGCTTAGAGAGAGGCCACATTTGAGCAACAAGGAGGCTTTCAGGAGGCAACTTTTAGGCACAACAATAGGCTAAGTTTAAATTTCGAGAGCAAAGGCTTATAAGCACAGTCATCAATATCAAGGACCCATCAGTGGATCATCCTCATTCACCAGTCTTTGCCCCTGCACTTGGGGGACTGTTGCTGCTCCATTAGAGAATGTGGTAGAGCACTCCAGGATGGGAATTAAATATTCTCTTGGTTATTGTGTGAGTTTCCACCCACTGTGACAATGCTCTGTGAACACTTGAACATTTTTATATACCTTGTATATTTGTCCAGGTGAACTTCCTGCCATGTATCCCCCATCACTGACACCCTATACCAATGATCCTCTCCTGCCCCAGTTGTAACCCTTCTGTGATCCAAAGATTCTTGAAAAATGAAGCCATTAAAATACCCAAATACAATTAATAGGAAAATGAAATACTAATGATACATTTAAATATAAGAACTAAAATACATAAAAATTAAAAAAAACTAAAAATTAAATAAAATTAAAAGATTGGGATATTAAAAAATAATGAAAAATATTAAATTTTTTTTGACATTTTTGCCTTCTATCACTGTAATATCTGGTGTCCTGTCTGTACAGTGGCATTTTATGCCATTTATTCCCCAGTGTCTTGTTTTCAAAGAAGTTTTAGGTCACAGTAAAGTCACATACAGAATACAGGGGCCTCTCATATACCCAACATCCTCCCCTTTTCCTCCTTTCTGTATTTTTTTATTTTTTTAAAATTTTTTAATTTTTTTTTTAATTTTTATTTTTTTTGCATTTGTTTACATAAATGTTATTTGTTATATATATATATACATTTTATAAAGGTGCCTAGATTACCCAAATATTACTCAGAAACTACAGGGATTCCCATGCTCCCCACCGCCCACACCCCCAAAAACACCCCACACAACCATTCCCCATCCGTGTGGTACTACACCCGCAATGGATAT
>JAQZBX010104106.1:0-10984 GCA_029593785.1 Cabassous unicinctus | reverse complement strand
TTTTTTTTTTTTGCATATCCTTTTTTGATTTTTCATTTAACTTATTCTAAGTCTTTAAATTTGCCCAGCTTAAGTTATTAAAATTGGGCCAGAGACTCATTAATTAGGTGACGAGTTTCTCTAATTGTTGGGGCTAAAGTTATAACAAATATAATCAATAGGTAGATGACTACTTATAAACTGTTTGCATGGCTTGATTTTACTGTGCAGTGTGTCAAACCTGAGATACAAAGTAAACTCTGCTGCTGAATTCTCTGAAGAGAAGCCCCCTGGCTCACTATCCCTCTGCCCTTGTAATAAATAGCTGACAGGTAGGAAGACATCTGTACCCTTGTCAGTTGGCTGCAGTGAGCCAGGGGTTTTATCCAGGCTTAATGTCTTGAGGGTGGGCAATGGGAGTCCTTCTCTGCTTCTTTGGGTATTTAGTAATTCACATTTGTTGATTTGGCTTTCCTCTCTGTGCCCCTTGCTTTCCCGGGAGTTTTGCAGCACTGTTCTGGCTTTCTGATCCCCCCAAAGCAGGTCCCTTAGAGAGTATTTGGTCATTTTTTTCATTGGTTTGGGGAGAGATTTGAGGTTTGCCTGCCTTCTCTGACATCATCTTTCTGGAACTCCTTGCAAAGGATATTTTCACATTTATTAGGAATATCCTCTTTCTTTGTAAAAATGAATCTGTATCTCAGAAAGGTGACATCAAGTAGAATAAATATCATTGCCTAAATTTGATTCCGAAAATAATTTAAAGCCATATATTTCTCCCTTCACACATTTATAATTAAACACCATTTTTGTGTGACTCATGTAATTCAATATTTGCTCTAAGGATTTATCAATATACTGATACTTGAGGGTAGGGATTATATCTGCAGTTCACACCCCTTCTCCACACCAATTGGCACGTTCAAATGCCCATTGTAGATTCATATTAAATGCTTATTTACTGTAAAATTATACTTTAATTGCATATTTACTTTCATATCCATGGCCTCAAAACTCAAAAAATCTGGATCTGAAATTGTATCAGCAAATCTTAGCTTCTTAATGCTGTTCACTTTCCTATTTCCATTAAATGTTCATTCCAATGTGGTAGTTACTGCACAGAGGAAGACAGGTAGCAGGATCAAGAGTTAACATATTGTCTAACTGTGTAATCTTATTCAAGCCACCAAAATCTCTGGACATAATTTTGTAGACAAGGAAAGGGAGGTGTGTTACAGACTTTCTATGCTTCTGTATATCTCAAGATATTGATGATTCTAATATCCAAACAAGGTTTTACCTTCCCCAAGAGAAGTAAAGTTACATAAAGGATTATTAGTCTCATCAAACTTAATTTGGGAATGAAGAAAGACAGGGAAATAGAGCCACCTTTTATAATGCCCAGAGATTTTTGTGCAATGTGTGTGAAACACTTCTCAGCATGTCCTGGGTACAGATGCTGAGTAAAGCATCCATCACTGTGTACAAGTGAATACTGACACCAGGAATCAGAATAAGTACATCCTTTCTTTGGTTGGAACCCATTCTCCCATCCAGGTTGCTTCCCTCAAAGGATTCTTGTTGCTTTCAAACTGGACTCCTGCATATTTTCAATCATAATTTCCTTCATGTGGTTATGTTACTCTATTGATTTTATGTTACTAAAAGTCTATAATGCTCAGCTAAAATGACAATTGCTGTATGAAGATTTTGTCTATGCTATCAGTGAAACCTCACACCTCTGAAAAATCACTGTGCTTCATTTATACTCATATTACATCCTATGTCACTTTTTGTGTATTTTCATTATTTTGATTTAAATTTCAACAAAACATTCTAGGTGAATAATATATTTTATGTACATAATTAAAATTAAAATATGTTTAAAGTTGTCAATATCTGAATATTTACAGATAGAAAAATTAAAAACAATATTAATTGTTAAAAATCATGCACATATAAATTTATAATAATGTAAAATTGCAAAATTATATATAAATTTAAAAACTATTAATGATCTGTAAAGTAATGATATGCATATTTTCTTTTCAAATCTACCTCAGAGAAGATTTGGCTCCAGAAAACCACAATAAAGTGAATATCGCAAAGAATGAAATCACATGAATTGTTTGGCTTCCCTGTACATATAAAAATTATGTTGAGAAAAAGCCAGAGGCTGCTGTGGGGACCTGCTTTGGGGCACAGCAAACCAGGCCCCTGCATAAAAATTCTAAGAAGATTGAGGGTAAGAGACAAGAAGAAGCCAAAACAAGTAATCATGAGCAAAGGCTCACCACCCCCATCCTGAGATATTAAGTGAGGGTAAAACTACTGGTGAATTGTAACTAACTGAGAGTAGAGCAGAGGTATACCTCCATGAGAAGATTCTCTGAGTCATCTAGGAGGATGCTGGACAGATAGGGAAGCCAGGAATAATCATGGGTTGCTTAACTCAGAGGCTGGAAGGGACACACATACCTGGCCCCAAGGGTGGGCAGACTAGGTGGGGACCCTAGCCCACTTCTCCAAACATGAGTGTCATGGCAGATTCCCTTCAAGGAAGAACGGTCTGAGAGAGTGGAGAGTGGTTTTTTTGTGGTGAGTTTATTCCACTTTCCTAATCTTATTCCTCTGTGCTTCTTAATCATGTTAATTTTTCAATTTACCAAGTGTAGTATGGTTCCTCTCCTGCCTTTTACTATTACTATTACCATTATTCTTTTTGTCTTCCTATCTCTTTCCTTTTCTCTGGTCCTAATTTTTTTCTTTCAAAAGAAAATAAGCACATCTCTCTCACAATTAATGGCTGAGTGGAGGCAAGATTCTGCCCAAGTGAACTGTTTTGGGAACTCACAGAGTAGGAGGATTCAGGGCATCAATCTTCAGGGAGCTGGATGAAGAGATAAATTCCTCAAGGTGCTGTTAGCTTGATTCTTGGTTGTTATGTTTCTTCTTCCTTAATTATACCTTTTCTGTATATACCGATTTTGTCTACCAATGTTATCTCTTTTCCTTCCTTTATCATTCTATCTTTTGCTTTCTGTTGTTCTTACATTCCACCTCTCTTTGTTTAGTCCACAATTTTTCTCTTTTTTATTTCTATTGCATCTGTCCTGTTTTCTTTCTTTATTCACTTTTTTCCTTCTGTCTTTTATTTTCTCTTTCCCTCTCTCTTCATCATTCTGGCCTTTTAATTCATTCTATATATTTTTCTCTATTTGATTTCCCATTTTATTGTTGGTTCCCCACTTTTTTATTCCTATTACTCTACACTGCTTACATGAATTAAATATACATTTTCCAAGGTCTTATATTGTTCCTTTTCTAACAATTACTATTATTATTGCTATTATCCTTTTATTTTTCTTACCTCTTTTGCTTTCTCTGGCCCTAAATTTTCCTTAAGGGAACATAGACAACAGCAATGAAAGAGTATAAGAATAAAGTGTCAAAGAAAAAACTTAACACACACAAAAAAACAACAATTAAATAAAACCCTGGAGAAAAGGGAGAAGCTAATCAACTGAATAAACCATCAAGATAAAAAGATGACCAGACAGCAATAAAAAATTACAAACCATACTAAGAAACAGGAAGACAAGGCCCAGTCCAATAAATGACCTAAAAACCAAGAAGAGGTGAAGAACATTGAACAACTAATCAAAGCTCTCCAAAAAAATATCATGGACAAACTTAATGAAGAAAATGATGAGATTAAGGATGGTAAGAAGACACTGGGAATTGTGGGAACATGGCTGATGGGTTACACATATAAATATTAACCCTCACTACAACAACAAAGAAAAACCAGATACTGCCATGGGGACCTGCTTTGGGCCATAGCAAACCAGGACACTGTTTACCAACTCCCAGAAGAGCGAGGGTCAGAGACATGAAGAAGCTAAAACAAGTAATCATGAGTTATTAAACCTCCCAGTTGCCAGGAAGGGATCCCTTCCCCAGCCCTGAGATATTAAGGGAGGGTAAAACTCCTGGCAAATTGTATCTAACTTAGAGTAGAGCAGACATCTACTTGCACAGGAAGTGCTCTGATGTCATCTAGGAGGGTACTGGACAGATAGAAAAGCCAGAAATAATCATCTTTTTCTTACCTCAGTGGCTGGAAGGCGCACACATACTCAGCCCTCAGGGTGGACAGGCTAGGTGGAGATCTGGATCCCTTCTCCAAATAGGAATGTGATGGCAGATTTCTGCAAGGAAAAATGGTATGGGAGAGTACAGAGTGTTTTTTTTTTTGCAGCAAGTATAGCCAGCTGTGCTCCCTTGAATTCCAGAAGGGACTTTGACTCAGCAGGGAAAGGAGAGGGGGATCATCTCAGACTGGAGGGCATGCTCAGCCACCTATGTAAAGAGAGGAATTATATCAGTGAGGAGGTAGAGACAGGCAACGATCAGCGCAACTCCAGGGGATCTAACCTGCTGGAGGGAAAAGGGTAAGATAGCCTTCTGAAAGGTTAATTAACCTAAGGACTCAGAATAAATCAATGGAAGAATTCCTGCCTCACATATATGAGGTCCCTGGTACAATTCCTGGCTATTCCTTGAGAAGAGATCCACCAGGTAATCAGGCATCCAGCTGAAACTTTATGACAGGGAACATATAGATATTTTCTTTGTATTAACTTTTCTTGGATCTATTATTAATTAAAAAAAGTTTACTTTCTTTTATTTCCATTACTTTATTCACTAAAACCCATTTCAAAACCTGCAGTGGGCAGGCTGCAGGGTGAGTGACTGAGAAACACCAGTAGCCTGAGAATAACCTCAGGGGTCTAAGAATGAAGGCTGTTTTTCTGTGTTTATTTTTTTTTTCTTCTGGCTCCTTTTTTTTTCCAAAATGAGTTGCTGCTGTCTTTTTCTTGCTTGTTTTGTATCTCCTCCTTTTCTTTCTCTGCTTGTTTATTTTTCTTTTCTTATTTTTTCCTTTGATTACTTATCTATTCTACCTATGCTATTTCTTTTCAGTACTTCATCCTTATATCTTTTGTTTTCCATTGTTGTTCTTCCATTCCACTGCTTTGAGTTGGTCTCCAATTTTTCTTGTTTGTATTTCAAACTGTCTACCCTTTTTCTCTGTATGCTATCTCTTTTTATTTTTTTCTTTCTCCCTTCTCTGTTTTCTTTCCCTTCTTCTCACCATTCCAGCATTTCAATTCATTCTATAAATTTGTTCTCTTATTCTGTTTCTTGTTTCATTGTTTCTATTCCACTTTCCTAATCTTATACCTCTGCACTTCTTACTCCTGTTAATTTTTCGATTTCCTAGATCTTGTATGTTTAGTCTGCTGCCTTTTACTATTACGATTACTATTATTATTTTTGTCTTCCTATTGCTTTCCTTTTATCTCGTCCTAACTTTATTTTCTTCCAAATGAACAGAGTCAGATCTCTCTCACAAAAAAGAGCTGAGTGGGGGCAAGATCCTGCCTGAGTGAGCAGTCTTGGGAACTCACAGAGTAGGACGCTTCAGGACATTGATCTAGAGGGAGGTGTATGAAGAGATAAATTTCTCAAGATACTGCTGGCTTTATTCTTAGCTAATATGTTTCCTCTTCCTTAGTTTCCCCTTTTCTGTGTATAACAATTTTGCATATGAAGTCTATCTCTTTTCCTTCCCTCATCATTCCCTCATCATTCTACCTTTTCCTTCCCTCATCATTCTATCTTTCTGTTGTTATTCTTATATTCCACCTCTCGTTACTTAGTCTCCAATTTATCTGGTTTTTATTTCTACCTTATCTATCCCATTTTCTTTCTTTTGTTACCTTTTATCTTTTTGTCTTTTCTTTTCTCTTTCCCTCTTTCCTCATCACACTGAATTTTTAATTAAGTCTATATGTTTTTCTCTATTTTTCTTCCCATGTCAGTGCTGGTACTCCACTTTTTTATTCCTGTTACTCTACAGTGCTTACATGAGTTAATATTCATTTTCCAAGGTCCTAAATAGTTCCTCTTCTAACAATTACTATTATTATGACTATTAGTATTTCATCTTTCTTACCTCCTTGCCTTTCTCTGGTGTTAATTTTTCCTCCAAGGGAAAATAAGCAACAGCAATGAAATAGAATAAGAAGAATAAAGTGTCAAGAGAAAACTTAACACACACATAAAAACAGAAATTAATTAAAATCATAGAATAAAGAGAAGTTAATCAACTGAATAGACTCTTCAAGACAAAAAGATAAACAGAAGGCAACAAAAAATTACAAACCATGATAAGAAACAAGAAGACAAGGCCCAGTCCAACGAACAAACTAAAAACCAGGAATACAGGCAGAACATTGAACAACTAATCAAAGCTGTACAAACAAATATCATGGACCAACTTAATGAAGTCAAGGAAGAGATTAAGGATATTAAGAAGACACTGGGAGAACATACTGAAGATATTGTAAACCTACATAAAAATGCAAAGGGTAAGATCGTGATGAAAGAGACAATTCAAGAAATCAACAAGACGCTGGAAGCATATAACAGCAGATTTGAACAGGTGGAGGAAAGAATTAGTAATGTGGAAGACATTACATCTGAAATCAAACTGATAGTAAAACAGATAGATAAAAAATAGAAAAAATCCCACAAGGACTTAAGTATTTGAATGACAACACAAAATGCACAAACATGCACAAAATAGGCATCCCAGAGGGAAAAGATAGGGGAAAGAGAACAGAAGGACTGTTGGAGGAAATAAAGGCTGAAAAATTCCCCCAACTTATTGAGGGAGATGGATGTACAATTCCAGGAAACACAGCACAGTCCATTCAGTTAAATCCCAACAAGTCTAATCCAAGACATATACTGATTAACCTCTCCAATGCTCAAGACAAAGAGAAAATACTGAAAGCAGGTAGAAAAAAGTGAACCATCACATAAAAGGGAAGCTCAATAAGATTAAGTGCTGATTTCTCATCTGAAACCCTGGAGGCCACAAGGCAGTGGTATGACATATTTAAGGTACTAAAAGAAAAAACTTCCAGCCAAGAATTCTCTGTCCACCAAATTTGGCATTCAAACATGATGGAGAGGTCAAAATAGTCAGAGATAAACAGAAATTAAGAGAGTATGCAAATAAGAAATCTGTCCTTCAAGAAATACTAAAAGGAGTTCTGCAGGTTGAAAAGAAAAAAACACGAGAAAGAGAGCTGCAGGGGAGTGTAAGCACAACTAAAAAGACAAAAAAGAAATAGAAACAAAATATGACATATATAAACAAAAAAAATATATGACTAATGTAGGTAATTCTTTGAGATAATTAACACTGAATGTTAATGGATTAAACTCACCAGTCAAGAGACACAGATTGGCAGAATGGATAAAGAAATATGACCCATCTACATGTTCTCTAAAAGAAACCCATTTAGACCCAGGGATTCAAGGAGGTTGAAAGTGAATGGCTGGAAAGCAATCTTACAAGCAAAAAATAACCAAAAAATGGCAGCGGTAGCTATATTAATATTAGACAAAATAAACTTTAAATGCAAAACTATTATAAGAGACAAAGATGGACACTATATATTTGTGAAAGGGGTAATCTTTCAAAAAGAAAGTACAATCATAAACATTCAATCATCTAACAGGGGCAACTCAAAAGACATGAGGCAAACACTGCAAAAACTAAGTGGAAAAACAGATGCATCTGCAATTTGAGCAGGGGAATTTAATACACCATTATCACCATTAGACAGAACATCTCGACAGAAAATCAATAAAGAAACAAAGACTCAGAGTAATAGATTAGAGGATTTTGACCTAATGGATATATACAGAAGGCTATACCCAAATACAGTGGGATATACATTCTTCTTGAGTGCACATGGATCATACTCTAAGATAGACCACATACTAGGCCACAGAACAACTTTCAATGAATTCAGAAAGATTTAGATTATACAAAGTAAATTCTCTGATCCCAATAAATGAAATTGGAAATTAGTAAGGGCCAAAGACCCAGATTAGGCACAAAGATATGGAAATTGAACAACACATTCTTAAATAAATGGTGGATCAAGGAGGAACTCTCAAAAGAAACCAATAACTACCTTGAAATGAATGAAAATGACATCACAAAATATCAAAACCTATGTGATGGAGTAAATGCTGTACTGAGGGGGAAATTCATACCAAAAAATGCATATATATAAAAAGAAGAAAGTTTTAAAATAGAAGTCTTAACTGCACCCTTGGAGGAATTGGAAATACAACAGCAAACTAACCCCAAAGGAAGTAGAAAGAAGGAAATAATAAACATTAGAGCAGAACTAAATGAAATAGAAAATAAGAAAGCACTAGAAAAAATAAATACAACCAGAAGCTTGTTCTTTGAGAAGGTCCATAAAATTGGCAAACCATTAGCCAGACTAACAAAGGAAAAAAAGAGCAGATGCAAATACACAAAATAAGAAATGAGGAAGGGGATATCACCACTGAACCCATGGAAATTCAAAGTATCATAAGAGGATACTTTGAAAAATTATATGCCAGCAAGATGGAGAATTTAGAGAAAATGGACAAATTCCTAGAAATTTACAAGTAGCCTACATTGATGAAAGAAGAAATTGATTATCTCAACAATCCAATTACAAGTAAAGTGATAGAATTGGTGATCAAAACCTCCCAACTAAAAAGAGCCCAGGACGAGATTGCTTTGCAGGTGAATTCTATGAAACTTTCTGGAAAGAACTAACACCAATCCTGCTTAAGCTTGTCCAAAAAATAGAAGTAAAAGGAACATTGCTTAACTCATTCTATGATGCCAATATTATCCTAATACCAAAGCCAAACAAAGATGCCACCAGAAAGGAAAATTACAGATCAATCTCTCTAATGAAGCTAGATGCTAAAATACTCAACAAAATACTTGCTAATCACATTCACCAACACATCAAATAAATTATACACCTTGACCAAATGGGTTTCATCATGTGTATGCAAGAATGGTTCAACATAAGAAAATCAATCAATGTAATTCACCACAAAAACAGACAAAAAGAAAAAAAATCACAGGATCATCTCTACAAACACAGAAAAAGCATTTGACAAAATACAGCACCCTTTCCTGATAAAAACATTGCAAAAGATAGGATTAGAAGAAAATTTTATGAACATGATAAAGGGTATAGATGAAAAACCCACAGCTAATATAATCTTCAATGGTGAAATCCTAAAATCTTTCCCTCTAAGATTGGGAACAAGGCAAGGATGTCCACTATCACTTCTCCTATTTAACACTGTCTTAGAAGTTCTTGCTTAAGCACTGAGGCAAGAAAAAGATATAAAAGGCATCCAAATTTGAAAGGAAGAAGTAAAAATTTCACAATTTGCAGATGACATTATCCTATACGTAGAAAACCCTGAGAAGTCTACAATAAAGCTTCTAGGACTTACAAATGAGTCCAATAAAGTCGCAGGCTATAAGATCAATGCTCAAAAACCAGTAGCATTTCTGTACACCAATAACAAGCAATCTGAGGAATAAATAAAAAAAATATACCATTTACAATAGTAACTAAAAAAATCAAATACCTAGGAATAAATTTACCTAAAGATGTAAAGGACTTATATACAGAAAACTATGCAACACTGTTAAAGGAAATCAAAGAAGAATTAAATAAATGGAAGAATATTCCCTGTTCATGAAGAGGAATATTAAACATCATTAAGATGTCTATCCTACACAAATGCATCTACAGATTTAATGTAATTCCAATAAAAATCAACATAGCCTTTTTTTACTGTATTGCAAAAACTATGAAATTTATTTCGAAAGCAAGAGGCCCTGAATAGCCAAAGACATATTGAAATAAAAAAATGAAATTGGAGGTATCTCACTACCTAACTTTAAAACATAATATAAAGCTACAGTGGTGAAAACTGCATGGTATTGTCACAAGGTAGACATACTGACCAATGGAACCAAAATGAAAGTCATTCAATATTCAGCAAGGCCACCAAGCCCAACGAAATGGGAAAGAATTGCCTCTTCAACAAATGGTGCTTGGAGGAGTGGATATCCATATCCAAAAGAATGAGAGAGGAACACCATCTCACACCTTATAAAAAAATCAACTCAAGATGGATCAGAGATCTAAATATAAGAACCAAGACTATAAAGACCATGGAAAATAATGTGGGGAAGAATCTACAAGAACTTGTAATAGGAAATGGTTTCATGAACTTCACACCCAAAGCATGAGCTGGGAAAGAAAAAAATAGATAAATGGGATCTCCTCAAAATTAAAAAAATTTCCCCCCTCAAAGATGATATCAAGAAAGTAAAAATTCAGCCTATCCAATGGGAGAAAATATCTGGCAACCATATATCTCATAGGAGACTAATATCTTCATATATAAAGAAATCCTACACCTCAAAAATAAAATGACAAACAATGCATTTAAAAAATGGGCAAGCGACCTAAAAAGACACTTCTCCAAGGAAGAAATACAAATGTCTTAAAAGCACATGGAAAGATGTTCAAAATCACTAGCTATTAAGACAACGCAAATGAAACTCCAATGAGATACCATCTTACACCCATTAGAATTGCGACTATTAGAAAAGAGCAGACTATAAGTGTTGGAGAGGATGTGGAGGAATAAACAACCTCATCCACTGCGGGTGGAAATGTAGAATGGTCCATCCATTATGGAGGACAGCTTGGAAATTCCTCAAAAAACTAACTATAGAATTGCCATATAATCCAGCAATTTCACGGCTGGGTATATACACAGAAGAATTGAAAGCCCAGACATGAACAGAGATATACACTCCAATGTTCATAGCAGCATTATTCACTATTGCCAAAAGTTGTAATCAACCCAGGTACCCATCAACAGATGAATGAATAAGTAAAATGTGGTACATACATACAATGGAAAATTAATAAGCTGTAAGAAGGAATACTGTGCTAACACAGAGAATAGCAGGAATGAATCTTAAGGACCTTATGTTGAGTGAAGCAAGCCAGGCATTGAAGGATGAACAGTA
>JAQZBX010104105.1:0-10984 GCA_029593785.1 Cabassous unicinctus | reverse complement strand
AAAAGGTGAAGTTAAATTTTCTATAAATTTTCCTTCTTTAGTCTTTAAGGGTATCCATAAGTCTATATGTCCCAGGAAATGGTGAGATTGATTAAGATAAATTGGATAAGAGTCATCGCCCCAGGTAAACAGCACTAAAAGAAGTGGGTTATCAATGTATGCCCATTAAGTGTAATTATGATATGGGATCTTACCTTGACCTAATACTTTACTAATAATTAATCCAATGTGAATTCACCATGTCCATAGTTTAAGTTTCAGCAGCATCTTCAACTCTAGGCTTGATTCATATAGACGGGATCCCCTGCAGTTCTCCTCTTTCAGAAATGATAAGAGCAAAACCTCAGCCCCAAATTTTTACCTCTGCTTTGTCCCATTCGTTTGTTGTTTCATTTTTCCAATATATCAGTTGTCTGCAGTTTTCATTTTCATTCTTTTTATTAACCTCACATTGTCTTTCTGCTACTGTGATATTAGAAATTTGTCTATTAAGAAAATTTAAGGTAAGCAATGGTTTAGATAGTTTGTCTTTATCAGATTCTCCTCCATCTCTCCCTTTTTGTTTTTGCAACATTAATTTTAGTAAGTGATTGCTTTTTTCAACAATAGCTTGAATCTTGGGTTTATTTGCTTGGGTAAGAGAATATTTGAGATGTTTATAGAGTTGTGTTAAAGTGTTTTTGATGGGGTTACAACGAGGGTAAGTACATGCTTGTGGGAAGGCAGAATGAGTAAGTCATAAATTCTTAGACATAATATTGATGCATGATGTATTGAACATTTCTAGTAGCAGGACCTTTTATTGATATTTAGTTAATGTCATTTTGTTAATTGAAAGAATATAAAATAAGTGATGGATTGTTTATAAATAGGGTTTAACTCTTATATTCCAATCTTTTATAATATGTATACATACATTCACATGCTTTCCAAACCAGGAGACACACTGATATACTTGGATTATTGTTGGCTAAAGTCCTGGATAGATACAAGGTAAATATTAACATGTAAATTTAGTTTAATAAGCTTATACTGACAATTAGAGTGAGAAACAAGAATAGCATAAACAATTAACAGATTAAGTTAATATTGAACAAATTTACAGAATGACAGATAAATAGAGCAGTTTTATATATATACTTACCAATATTTAGCTTTTAGCTTGGAAGTGTTGAATTAGTAATTGATACTAGAGTTTTGGTTTGCTGTGTTTAGGATTAATGAATTTGATACTATAGATGCCAACTTGTGAGTATTTTGCTAATTCCTGAGGAAGGACCCAGCCTCTGTAGGAAGGAACACATCACTCTTTGAGAAGTATATTTTAAGGTTTATGCATAAGTCCCCAGGGGAGTGGTCAGCTCCTCCAGGGAGGAATACAACACCTTTTGAAATGTACTTTATATTTTCAAATGGTTGCAAAACATCCTTGATGTGCATACTATTTTAGTTTCCATATTTTTCCTGAAATATGAAAAATCTTAAGATTTACATATACATATACTAAAATACATTTATGTGTAGCAACCAAGTTATTATATTACTTAAGTATGCAATGTAGTGCATTAAAGTTTTGATTATTATTTAAGTATGTTATAAATAATTCATAACTACAGTAGATTATATAACAACAAAAATTATGACTTTTAATCAGCAGACATCCAAAGAATAATCTTTTCTTTTTTATGCTTTTAAGATTCTTAGTAGCATGATTAGAATGACCTTAATTTATTTATTTTGTATAGTTTGAAGAATAGGTAAAAAGAAATTTTGTTCCTATTTGGGCTGTGGGGCAATACATTAACTTGTAATTTTAATACCTGTATTGGTTTGGTGGTTAACATTATAATTAGAATTGGGGCTGTAGCTCAAAATGTTGAATATAAACTTGATATTTTTTGTTATTTTACAGAAAAAGGGAATGTGAGCTGGCTTCACTTGTCTAAGAAGATTATTTTTTTGAAACAATCTTGTAATATTTGGGAATGCTGCACATTACAGTGGTGTTATTTTAATTTGCTATAATTTACTGTTATGCTCTACCCCTGGTGGTCCCTAATGGCTGTTTTCTTTTTGTGGTTATAGACTTGTTTTCTTTTTTAGGAGAGGTGGGGTTCATCAGATAAAATTATGTTATAGCATCTGCCTTTTGATTTTTAGGCAGAGAAGTGGTTGACACATATTATTAATATATTTTAAAATAATTAAAATTATGATTAATAACATTATACATTTATTTAATATTATACTGAACCATTATTAAATTTTCATGAATTTTATACACTTTTAAATAGTCATATAAACTTTTAATTTATGCAAGGTTAATTGTAATAAGGTTAGATAATTTCTTTTAATTATGCCACAGCTTTAAATACTTCATTCAACTTTTAATATATCACATGAACTTAACTATTTTTAGCATTTTATCTTTTTCTAGGTAACAGACCAAATCATTTGTAACAGTTTGAAATAAAAAGCTACTTTCTGAGAAAGCAGGTTTAAATATGTTTTTTTAAAAGTGATAAAACTTGTTTCTTCAAAGAAATGAAAATGTTAAAGTATAGGAAGCCACTTTAATAAAACAGACTTTTTTTTTTCATACTGATTATTCTGGAGAAAAACTGTAAATTTTACTAAAGGGGATTAATGACTTGAGAAACATTAATGAAGAATAAAACCTTAACTTTGCTTTAATAACTAGTCATTTTATCTTAGGATAAAATTACTTTCTTTTCCTTAATAATAAAAGCACATTCTTTATACCTTCCATACTTAAGTTACCACAATGATTTTGGAAACGGTTCCCAAGCAAACTCCTGACAACATACAATTACCATCAACATTAAACAAACTTCTTAGAATAATGATTTAACTTGGTTATAAGTATTTTTATTATTTTAAATTAATACCCATATTCAATAATTAATATAAGCACTTATTTAATTTTGGCCATTTGAATAGAACTCTTATAATAATTTTCATTTATCAATTTAATATTACCATCTGGTGTATCAAAATATACACTGACACTGAACAAACAGACAAACACAAAACAAGTTACAACACATTAATAGAATCACACATCTTGATTTTACTGCTTTTGGGAATTTTTCTGGAAACTGTTTTGCTAAGTTTTCTTAATTTCCAGTTGTTTAATTTTATTAGCCTTTATAACTCCACAGCCTTATCATTATGTAGGCAGTAGGAGGTTTACAAGGATGCTGCTGGAATGTTTTCCTTATTTTAGATAACTTTTTGCAGAATAGTAATGCCCCTGCAACTAATGCTAGATCTTTCTAATATTAATCTTACTAAATTTTTTAATAGTCCCTTTTGCTCCTGAATTGGTTAGGCAAACTTTATTTTATTTTTCAATTATTGATTTTTTGGTAGTGGCAAAGACCAGGATGGCACTTCTTTAGGTGTCTGAACATAAATGTGCCAAGAATTTGTGAGCGTAAAATTAACTTTAATTCATTGTGAATTTTGAACAGCTGGTGCTGTTGGAGAGGGCTGTTTTTTTCAATCTTTTTGATAATGACCAGCCTTTCTACAGTTAAACAGGTTCTGTGACCCAAAAGAACTGCAATTTTTCAGGCACCTGCTTTACTTGCTTTTGCTATGCTTTTCATGAGTGCAGTCTATGGTAAAGTAATTTTCACAGATGCTTTAAGAGGATCTAAAGGTGGCTCAAAAAGGGGTTTAGGGAAGATGACTGTGGGTTAAATTTTGAGACAACTGGTTGGTTAAGGGAATTCTCCTTAGGAATTGAAGGAACTGAAGGTTTAACATCGATAGCTGGAGCTGAAAATTATTAATAGCTTGAAAAGTGCCATAGTGATGCCTTGTTGTAGCCACAACAATAAAAGCTTCTGTATGAGGCTCTGGATGGTCACTTTCAGAACATTCATTGTCAAAAATTGTAAAGCATCCTCAAGATGATCAGGGACAGAATCCTCTGCATGCACATTTTTGGAGGGCTCACTAGATTCTGTTTGAAGTGGCTCAAGGGCCTGAGTAATAAGATTGCAAAGTTATCAAACATGAAAAGGAATGGATTCTCCCTTCTGATATGCTTGCTGTAAGGCTTTTGCCACTAATTTCCATTGTTTATGATTTAAAATATTCTGCCCTTTTGGCTGAAACCAATAACAATGTTTCTGTACAGGAGAAAAAAATTCCTCAAATCCGAGGATTTAATACTTCCACCAGTGCAATTTAATAAAGTTTTTAACACTCTAGAGTACTCTTCAAGTTCAACAGCTTATTCTCCATTTCCCTGATAATCCCAATGATGTAACTGACTATTTTTTTTTGAAAACTGCTCATGAGGAGCAACTTGGTCCCCTGCACATTGACTGAAAGTGAAATTGGATTTTCAGGTCCCTGTTTGGGGATGAGAAAAGATGAGAAAGAAACAAGAAATAACCAGGGTCACAGGACCCTCCATCCAAGGGGAGGGGAGTGCCTCTTCATACAACATCGTGTCTTTTATTTAGCTGTAGAAAAAAGAAAATACATGTGCGCAATGAAAAAGCAATAGATAAGTTACAGGTTACACATTACTAAATTCAGCAAGTCTTAAGGGTTAATGGTTCAGTTTCCTTACATTCCTGCATGCAAGAGAACTTTTAAATCATTACCTGACATATACTAGATACACTCTTTGAAGCACAAAATGCTTCACCACCAGGCTTTTACCAACTCTAATCTTAGTGTCTTGAGATTAGAAATGCCTGTCCCATACATACTAAGGCGGCCTGTTTTCTGTCAGTAGTCATGGTCTTTAATTAAATTCCTTCATTTGCTAAACTTTCAAAACAGAAGGACCAGGTGCATTCACAGAACATTAGGTGAAAGCAGTGTTTTGACATTGATTGAAAGTGAACCAGGGCATAACATCCAATTAACCATTAAATTGCTTAGTAGTTGTAGTCATTGGCCAATTTAATGTAATCATGAATTCCAAAAATATAATTGGATCATGCTTGTAAACTGATCTGTTAATCTGGGCATGATTAAGTTATTATTAGGGTATTGACTGGTCAACATAAGTAGGTCATTGAGCCCTATCTCATGGTGGATGGGGGAATCAAATATAAAAGGCAAGACGAAAGACAGAGGAATCAGTTTCTGAGAAGCAGTTTTGTTTATGAAGTTTTAATGTTGGAAAGAAGACCCCAGGAGAAGAGAAGTGAGCCATTCACCTGAAAGTCTACAACTGAAATTGTGGACGAACCAGAAGGGTTAAGCCTGGAGAGAAATGCAGCCCCAGGAAGAGAGGAACCCAAAAAACCAAAACCCTGGCAAACATCGGTAGCTCTCTTGGTCCAACATGTGGCAATGGACTTTGGTGAGAGAAGAAACTTAATGCTTTATGGCCAGGTATCTGTGGACTTCTACCCCAAATGAATACCCTTTATAAAGGCCAACCCATTTTTGGTATTTCACTTTAGCACCCCTTTGGCTAACTAATACAGAATTTGGTACCAAGGAGTGGGGAAGTGCTTTTGCATATACCAAAATGTTGGAACGGTTTTATAAATGGGTAGGGGTTATTTTTTGGAGGAATTGTGAAATGCTTGATGGAAAAGGCCTAGATCACTTTTAAGAGACTGTTGATAGTAATATGGATGCTAAAGAGACTTTCTATGATGCTTTAGAAGTAAATCATGAAACTATTATTGGAAACTGGAGGAAAGGTGATCCATGTTTTAAAGTTGTGGAGAACTTAGAAAGATTAACTCCTGGTGTTATATGGAAGACAGAATTTGAAAATGGTGAGCTGGAGCATTTAGCTGAAGAACTTTTCAAGGTAAACTCAGAGAATGTGGCTTGGCTTCTCCTTACAGCTTATAGCAAAGTACTAGTTGAGTGAAATACACTAAGGATGGAACTTTTGGGCACAAAGAAAACAAAAACTGATTCTGGAACTTCCAAGTTTCTGGAAATCAGATTCCCAGATGAAAATGCCCTATTTGAAGACTTTACTAAATTGGTACTCCTAAGTCAGAATTGAAGATGCAGTTATCTCAGAAAGACTTGTGGAAAGTCTTACTGTCTGATGGCTTGGACCTCTGCTTCCTGCATGCTAAACCAACAAAGTTTTTGAGAGAACTGTATGAACAAAACCACTGTCATCTTGCACAAAAGAGTACATGGAAAAGAGAGATTGAAGTCGAATCAGCTTTAAGAAGAAAATCGTGGAAGCATAAATCTGGGATTAAGACATCTCCTTGGGCCAAGAGAGGAGACCCACCCATGTGTACAGAGTAAGTGGGTTTTCCCTGGCAGTTGATTAGGGTGGATGTTATGGGAGACTTTTGCCACCCCAGGGTGCAGAGAGGGAGGAGCACATTCTTCATAGATCTGAGAAGGGTGTACCTGTCCCCCATGGATTAGAAAAGGCCAGGTGGTCAACCCATTTTTCTCAGAGGGTTGAACCTGTATGCCAAAGGTTAGGGAAAGCCAGTGGTCAACTCATTGCTCTATGAGGGTTGAACCTATATGCCAATAGTTAGGGGGAATTTTGTCTTCACCTCACAGTACTAAGACGGCTAAGACTCTAACCCAAAGATTAGATAAGGTGTGGCAATCATCCCAACACTCTTTGTAGATGAGGTCTTGAGCTTGATCGACACCCAGATGCTTGATGAGGGTGGAACCAAGAAAGTGGCCATTGGGAAAGCCTGTAGAAAGTGTGGGTCCCCGTGTTGTCCCAAGGAGGAAAACCCATCGTCTTAAGAATGACTCTGAAATCGAATGGAGGATGCCATGCAGTTTTTACTGAACGGTAAAGAAACCATGACTCATGTTTAACAAACCAATTTCTCCTTATGTTAATGAAAATGTTTATCCTTAGTCTTTCCATTTGTGTATTGGAAGCAGTTAAATAGTTTTTTAAGCTTCAGAGGTCTATACCAGATGGGACTTTGCCCCAAGATGAACTTTATTTCTTTAAAATTATTATGATAGGATTTTGCAGTTGAATTGTTAATGTATTTTTGGATTTCAGAGTATGGAGTGTAGCCATTGGCCAATTTAATGTAATTATGAATTCCAAAAATATAATTGGATCGTGCTTGTAAACTGATCTATTAATCTGGGCATGATTAAATTATGATTAGAGCATTGACTGGCACACATCAGTAAGGCGATGAGCCCCACCCCTTGGTGGGTAGGGGAATCAAATATAAAAGGTAAGGCAAAGGACAGAGGAAGCATTTTTTTGAGAAGAAGTTTTGATGATGGAGTTTTGATGATGGAAAAAAGACTCCAGGAGGAGAGAAGTGAGCTGTTTGCCTGATAGTATGCAGATGATCTTGTGGAGGAACCAGAAGAGGTAAGCCTGGAGATAAACACAGCCCCAGGAAGAGAGGAACCCAAGAAGCCTGAATCCTGGCAAATATCAGCAGCTGTCTTTCTCCAAAATGTGGCAATGGACTTTGGTGAGAATAGAAACTTAATGCTTTGTGTCCTGGTATCTGTGGGCTTCTACTCCAAATGAATACCTTTTATAAAGACCAACCCATTTTTGGTATTTCACATTAGCACCCCTTTAGCTGAATAATACATAATTCAAAACAGCAGAACCTGGTGCAGTCGCAAAGAATTAGGAAAAACAATTATTCTATCATTGATTGTAAGTGAAACAATTGTGTAGCAAGAAATAAGAAAATACAAAGGTTTGTTTTCAAAGCTAAAGAACTGGTTGATTCACAGATCACTTGGTAAAATGAGTGTTTTGACATAGAATATAAGTGAAAACAAATGGGTAGCAACAAATTAAACAAGTAATGTGCTTAGTTTTCTAAACAGAAGAACTTAGGGCATTCACAGAGCATTAGATAAATCCAGAGTTTTAACATTCTTTGTAAGCAAAAAGAAGTACATTGCAGCAGATTAAAGAAATAACTTGAATAGTTTTCAAAACTAAGGAACCTGGTGCATTCACAGAGCACTAGAGAAACAAGTGTTCTGACATTGATTGTAAGTGACAACAAGTCTGCAGCAGGCAAAAAACAAGATACCTGCTTAGTTTTCAAAACATATTAGCTTGGTGGTCTCACAAAGCATTAGATAAAACACTGCTTTGACATTGATTATAAGTGAACAAAAGATGTGGTAGCCATATAAACAAGTAAATTGCTAGGTTTTCAAAATGGAAGAGCCTGGTGAATTCATTGAGCATTGGATAAAATCTGTGCTGTGGCATTGATTATAAGTGAAAACAAGTGCTTAGAGGCCAATTAACCATTAACTTGATTAGTTTTCAAAACTGCAGAACCTGGTGGATTCACAGGGCATTAGGTAAAACTACTGTTTTGACATATATTGTAAGTGAAAACAAGTGCATTGCAGCCAAATGAACAAGTAACTTCTTTAGTTTTCAAAACTGAAAAACCTGGAGTATTCACAAAGCATTAGGTAAAACCAGTGTTTTGACATTGGTTGAAAGTGAAAACAAGTATGTAGCAGAAAATTAAACAAATAATTTGCATAGTTTTCAAAACTGAAGAACATGGTGTATTCACAGAAGGTTAGATAAATCCAAAGTTTGATATTGTAAGTGAAAAGAAGTGCATTGCAGCCAGTTAAAGAAGTAACTTGTGTAGTTTTCTAAACTGAAGAACCTTGTAAATTCGTAGAGCATTAGGGAATACAAGTGTTTTGACATTGATTGTAAGAGAAAACAAGTCTGTTGCAGGCAAAAAAACAAAGAAACCTGCATACTTTTCAAAAGAGTTTAACCTGGTGCTTTCACAGTAGAGTTGGGAAAACCAGTGTTTTCATTGAATGTAAGTGAAAACAATGCATCACAGCCAAATGGACAAGTAACTTGCTTAGATTTCAAAAATTAAAACATGGTGTATATACAGAGAATTCAGTGAAACCAGGGTTTGCCATTGAGTGTAAGTGAAAACAAATGCGTAGAAGCCAATTAAAAATGAAATTGGATAGTTTTCAAAATTGGAGCAACTGAAAGCAAGTGCATAGCAGTCAAATATCAAAGTATCTTTCTTGGTTTTCGAAACAAAGGAACTTCGTGCATGTACACAGTGTTGGGTTAAACCCAAGTTTGACATTGATTTTAAGTGAAAACAAAAGTAGAGAAGTCAATTAAACAAGTAACTTGCTTCCTTTTCAAAAATGAATACATGGTGCATTCACAGAGCGTTCAGTGAAAACAGTGTTTTTACATTGATTGTAAGTGAAAACCAGTGTATAGCAGCCACTTAACCATTAAATTGCTTACTATTCAAAAATGCAGAGCAAGTGGCATTCACAGAGCATTAGGTTAACCAGTGTTTTGAATTTGATTTTAAGTGAAACATTGCATAACTCCCAATTAAACAAATAACTTGCTAAGTTTTCAAAACTGAAGAACCTGGTGCATTCACCTAGTTTTGGATAAAACCCATTTTTTCACATTGATTTTAAGTGAAAACAAGTGCAAAGCATCCACATAAGCAAGTAAGTTACTTATTTTTCAAAAATGAAAACATGGTGTATTCATTTTTCAGTGAACCAGTGTTTTAACAGATTGTATTTGAAAACAAGTGCATTGAAGCCAATTGTTCAAGTAACTTGCTTAGATTTCAATGCTGTAGAGCCTGGTGCATTCACAGAGCATTAGGCAATACGGGTGTTCTGATATTGATTGTAAGTGAAGCAAGTGTGTAGCCACCAAACAAGCAAGTACATAGCTTACTTTTCAAAACTAAAGAAGCTGGTTCATTCACAGAATGTCAGATAAAACCAAGGTTTTGACAGAGAATGGAAGTGAAAACAAATGTGTAGCAACCAATTAAACTAGTAATGCACTTAGTTTTCAAAAGTGAAGAACCTGGTGCATTCATATAGTTTTGGATAAAACCCATTTTTTCTTGTTGATTTTAAGTGAAAACAAGTGCATATCAGCCAATTAAGCAAGTAAGTTACTGATTTTTCAAAATTGGAAACATGGTGTATTCATTTTTCAGTGAACCAGTGTTTTGACAGATTGTATTTGAAAACAAGTGCATTGGAGCCAATTGATCAAGTAACTTGCTTAGGTTTCAATGCTGCAGAACCTGGTGCATTCACAGAGCATTAGGCAATACGAGTGTTCTGATATTGATTATAAGTGAAACAAGTGTGTAGCCACCAAATAGGCAAGTACATAGATTACTTTTCAAAACTAAAGAAGCTGGTTCATTCCCAGAATGTCAGGTAAAACCAAGGTTTTGACAGAGAATGGAAGTGAAAACAAATGTGTAGCAACCAATTAAACAAGTAATGCACTTAGTTTTCAAAACTGAAGAACCTGGTGTATTCACAGAGCATTTGATAAATCCAGTGATTTGACATTGTTTGTAAGTGAAGCAAGTGCATTCCAGCCAATTAAAGAAGTAACTTGCATAGTTTTCAAAACGGAAGTACCTGTTGCATTTATGGACCATTAGGGAAACAAGTGTTCTGACACTCTTTGCAAGTGAAAACAAGTCTGCAGCATGCAGAAAAACAGAAAACCTTCTTGGTTTTCAAACAGATTAACTTTATGCTTTCAGGGAGCATTAGGTAAAACCAGTGCTTTGACATTGATTGTAAGTGAAAACAAGTGAGTAACAGCCAATTAAACGTTAACTTGCTTGGATTTCAAAGCAGCACAACCTTGTGCATTCACAGAGCATTATGTAAAACTCATTGATTGTAAGTGACAAGTGTAAAGCCACCAAACATTAAGCAAATAGATTAGTTTACAAAACATAGGAATCTGTTGCATTTACAGAGCGATAGGTAAAACCAGTGTTTTGACATAGAATGTAAATGAGAACAAAAGCATTCCAGTCAACTAAACAAGTAACATGCTTAGTTTTCAAAACTGAAGAAGCAGGGCAATTCACAGAGCATTAGGGAAACAAGTGTTCTGACATTTATTGTAAGTGAAAATTAGTCTGCAACAGGCTAAAAATACAAGGAAACTGTTTAGTTTTCAAAAACA
>JAQZBX010104104.1:0-10984 GCA_029593785.1 Cabassous unicinctus | reverse complement strand
CTGATGTAAAATACCTGAAATCTGTTGGCTTTTATAAAGGGTACTTATTTTGGGGTAGAAGCTTACAGTCACAAGGCCATAATGCATGTTGGAGCAAGGTGGCTGCTGGTCTCTGTGAGGGATCAGTCTTCCTTTTTTTAATTTATTTTTTAAAGGTATTTAGATTACATAAATGTTATATAAAAATGTAGGGGATTCCCATATGCCCTGCTTCCTACACCTCCCACATTTTCCCACATTAACAACATCTTTCATTAGTGTGGTACATCCATTACAATTGATGAAAACATTTTAGAGTGTTGCCACTAAGCATGGATTATAGTTTACATTGCAGTTTACACTCTCTCCCGCACAATTTTGTAGATAATGGCAACATATGAAATGGCCCGTATCTGTCATAGTGTCAAAGTCCCAACTCCCCCCCAAATGCCCCCACATTTCACCTGTAGTTCCTTTTCCCTGCCCTCAGGATGTCTAGTGGCCACTGCCTCCTCATGAATGATAGTTTCTTTCATTGCTGGAATCACAATAAGTCTATAGTAGAATACAAGTAAGTCTACTTTAGTCCATAGTTCATTCCCTAATCCTGAGGATTATGTGATGATGTTGCCCACCCCCCTCTAATTGAGAGGAGGCTTCGATCCCATGAGGCAGATGGATGAGACTTTCTTGCTTGCAGTTGTAGACTCTCAGTTCTTTGGAATGGTCATTGTCTATCATCATCTCCTTGTCAGCTGTCCTGGGTGATTCCAATGAAGTGGAGAGTAGGTATTGCAACTCCATTGAATTTCAGGGTCCAGCTGGCACATGGTCAGCCAAGAGTTTAAAGTCTCTTGGATGTACACCTACCAACTCCAGCACCAGCTACAGCAGCCTTCCTCTTAAGGCTCTTTGGTCCCAGCTTCTTCCCATCTCAGCTGTAGGCTGGCATAATGCTCATTTCCCTCCCTGGGGCTTCTCATTCAGGTCAGCTGCAGCTGTAGGCTATCAGGCTCATCTCTCTTCCCAGGGCCTCTACTGTGTCTATGGATCTGTTTCTATTCCTTTGTGTTCTTCTGTGTGTCTACTTCCATGTGTCCTTGATCGAGCATCTGTTTACATAACCTACCAAGGGGGATGGAGACTCAACCCTGCATGCCCTAATCTTAACATAATTTAATCAAAGCATCTCAGCTGAATCTAATATAATCAAAGGTCATCACACCCAAAGAAACAGACCAGTTTACAAACATGATCAACATCTATTTTTGGAATTCATTAATTGTTAAAAACACTTCCTAAAGAAAACCAGCATGAGAAACATGTTTTGATTAATATTCATAAATATACTTAAGAAAAGTGTATTCTTTGATTAAAATACTTAATTTTTGTTCTTGTGACTACCCACACATTTTTATAGGTAGGTATAGCCTATTTTGCTTCAAATACTCTGAGAGAGAGAGTATCAATCTTTCCTGGACAATGAAGTCATCTGGGGAACTTTCAAAATTCTGATGCCTGAGTCCCATCACCTGATATGCTGATCTAAGTTTTCTTGAGTTAGCCTGTTCATTCAGAGGTTTAAAAGGCCTCCAGGTGATTTCTATAGGGTATCAATGTTTGCAAACACCTTCTCTAAGGAGTGGAGACCCAAAATAGGGCCTTGCTACTCATGTATGTATGGAACCTGGGTCAGCAGTGTCAGCATCAGCAGTGTCAGCAGTGTTTTTTCCTGGCAGCTTGGTAAAAAAAACAAAAGAAAAGAAAATGAAACAAAAGAAAAAAAGAATCAAAGACCACACAAGAGACAGACTGAGTCAGGATCTGCAATTTAACAAGATCTCACAGATACATATGCAAGATAAAGTTTGAGAGGCACTGGTTCTAAACTGGCTTCTAGATTCCATAACACCAAGCTAAAAACCAGTGCACAACAAGGAGAATACAGCCATTGAATGATTTAATTCATAAACAAATGATCTCTGCTCAAAAGAGAAAACAGGCATTGCCAAGAGAGGCTGTCCCAGGGAGTTTGCCTAGCTTGTAATGATTGAGGGAACTTGACGATGGTGTTAAAGCATTTTCCCAAAGCTTTTCCCTTCTGATGGTTCATAATAAAGTATTCTTCTTTCAAATATTGAAAACACACTGAGGCTTAGGATGACAAAAAGCACTGTAATGCCTTTTCTTTTTCTCCACTTTTTGCAGCCCTACTTCAAGGAGCTAACACTGTCTAATTATTTTAACTCTTCCTGTGTATATTGACAATTTTTGATTATATGTTTAAAGTTTTATCTTTCCCAATTTATTCTCAATATATTGTCTTCTTTATGGCCTTCCCACAGCATATCTTTCCCTTTTAGAAACTGATTCATGCCAATACAATGTCTCAGTTTCACACCTAAGAAAACAAATGCCACACCATGGTTTGACTTAAAGAATGGGAATTTTGGCTCCCAGTTTCAGAGGATAGGAGTCTTGCTCAATCCCTGGGTTGGTAACATTCTGTCTGCCAACTTGGGACCTTGGTTTTGCCTTCATATAGTGATGGCTTCCCCTTTCTCTTCCAGGTTCCTATTGACTTCTGGCTTTCAGCTCCTTCATAGGGCTTTCTCTTTATAAAGCTTCCAGTATTTGGATTAAGGACTACCCTATTTTAGTGGGTCACACATTAAGCAATGCTGGTGTGGAAAGAGAGAAATAGGAACTATGGTACTGTTACCAGATTTAATCTAGTTTCTTGACTTATGCTGCAGAAATGAATTTCAGAGCACATCAGGTGAGTGAGGCCAGTAATTTATTAAGGTAGGGAGGGAAGAGAAATGGGAGAAAATAATAGATCATGGGTCCCTGGTAGAGGGTAAGGGGCTGAAGAGTTATAAAGAGGGCTGATTTATAGACTACAATTTCCCATCATAGATTATAAATGCCCAGGGTTTATTTGCATGTTGATCTGTGCAGGGGGGACATGGCAAGAGAAGGACGCAGAAGCCACAAGGGCCCCAAGAGCAGCAGCAGGGTGTGAAAGCCACTGAGAGCAGGAGAAGGGTTTTGCACCTGCTTTTTAAACCGCTAATTATTCCACCCCTTTGCTAATGGCATGGGAGGAGTCCCAGGTGTTAGCTGTTTTGACTGATTAGGTGGGGCCAATGATAAGTCCCTGGAGAATATTGGAGAATGTCCTGGGAATCTCTGGGAATCTCATTTTTCATGGTGGAAATCTGCAAGAATCTTTCCAGAGCCATCTTGGGGGTAATCAGTGTTTACATGGACTTTCCAGGTTTCAGATCAATCTACTTTTGCCATATATGAAGTTTGCTTCACTTCCCCCTAAGAGAGTTTATACCTTTATTCTTAAAGGGGTGCTGAAGGGAGATGTTCATTCTTCTGTAACTGCTTCCTGCTTGTTAGGGGCAGTAGGCCCTACCTGACAAGGTGTAAAACCCTCTGGCTATTTTATCTCAATTGGAAGAAGATGGTTCTGGCATCCTGGGCAAAGCTGTATGAAACCTCCATATGGCTAACAAGATGTTGATTTTGGAAGAAATAAACTTGATTAGAATCTTGAGGCTATAAGGTCCCATTTAAGAGGATACTGGACCACAAATTAGAAAAGGCCAGGTACCTGTAAAGGCTGCATTTTCCCGAAGTTGATGGGAAACAGTATTCTTTCAGTTGCATTATGCTGTTGGTTAACTCTAGAGAGAAGACATTGCAATAGACAATGGGGTTAGGTATAAATTGCCAATCCCAGTTCCTATGATAGAGGAGAAGAATGAGAAGAAGCATTGCCCTTTTTAGTTAAGCTACTGGAGATGAAAACAAACAAAGTTTCTTAAGGGGTGCTTGGTTTGCCCTCCCCCTTATAGGCTAGAGTTAGAGGGAACAGTTGGCTTTGACATAGACACTACTTAGCTTTGTTTCTTGAAGAGGAATCTCAGGCCATCCAGTGACTGGCACTCATGAGTTTCGTCAGATGCTTCTGGTGAGCTGGCACTTTTGGGGACAGTTGGCTTCACTTGGAATTAGTGCACCAAACTGGAAATTCCTTTAACTTTAATAGCTGTGCGAGTGATCAGAACTACAGAGTAAAAGTTCCTTTCATTTTGGCTTTAATTGAGAGAGACCTGTTTTCTTGCCAGGTTTTGATCAGAACCAGATTTCTAGGTCCTGGGTGAGAAAAGGTTGACCATGGGCTATCTTAAAGGGTCTAAGTTGAAGTGGGTCTCAGCCACCTCATTTACCATTTCCCTTCTGGTGGTAAATGCTTACCCTGACAGGATGGCATGTGGGTGAAGTTTATCTGCCAGTTCTTCCCAGGGTTTAGTCCCCACATCTGTACAGAGGAGTTTAAGGGGGGAGGATGGTTAAGCCTCCCATTGTTTGAGTTATTAATTGCACACAGGGGGCTACTCCTGGTAACTTCTTTGACTGTTTTTACCAGGCCCTGTTCTTTAAAAACCCATTTAGCTAAGCTGGTTAGGGTATCCCTCCCCGGGTGAGTGGCTTGGTGAAGTCTATGAAGGACCTTTTACTGCATTGCTCCTGGCAGGTAGACTTGAGTATCTTTAGCAGTGAACCCTAGGCTAGCTGCCCTGGTTTGTTCATCCAGTGTATAATTTGGAACATTAAGTACTGGTACAGGTGCTGGAACAAGGGGTAAGAGGGATACCTGGGTTAAGCATGTTCATTAACTCCTTAGAAAATGAAGTTTACCAGGACTTTTTTACATGTTCAATGTCCCTCTGCATTTGATTTAGAATAGAAAAGATACCACCATAATTATCAGGCATATATCTAGAGTAGAAGAGATATAGGTACAGTACCTAATATTAATTAATGCCCTACTCAATGCATAAATTTTTTGAGCTGTAGTTAATAGATTTAAGTTCCAGGTTTGCAATACCTTGCATGTTATCTCTCCATGGGAGCAGGCCATAATGTCAATTGTGTTTAAGTTCTACTCACAGTACTCTGGTGATCATTGCTCCACTTGGTATGTCCTCCACATAGCCAGCATGCTGCAGCACCATTGGCCAAGAGAGAAGCTAGGAAAGTAGGTTCCAGTATTCCACTTGCCTGTTGCATATCACCCTTCAGCACTATGAAACAGTGCCAGTCTGGAAGCAATTTCCATTGTGCACTTGGCTATATCGAGCCATCATTGGCTGCTGCAGGAATTTGAAACTGCAACACAGTTTACATTGACTTTAGGAACACAACCAGAGATGTAGTAGACACCGTTATTGTTTTAGGGGTCAGTGACCAACCTAGCCAATAACTCAAATGGAGAGGCAACCTGTAATGTAATGAAGGCCTGGTTTGAATGTACAAGAGAATTTGACAATGCTGAAGTCTATCTCTTGATTTTTATACATTATTGCCATGAAGATGTTAATTAGTAGGTATTTTACTTTAGCAGTACAGGAAAAACAAGTTTTTCCATTTTTCTTTAAAATGAAAACTGAAGATTCCCAATGGAATCAAGATTATCTTTTGATACCACCACTTAAATATGCAGATTGAGGTGACTTTCGACAGGTTTCACTGCTATGAAGTTACCTTTTGCCATTAATATCAATTTACACTTTTAGTAATGGCTTCTTGGAACTAGCCATTTAAATGCTTTAGTTTAGAGGATGCTTTTTACAAACTCTTTATAATTGACCACAACCACATAGACTGGTTAATTTACCTTAAGTTACAATTAGCAACCAATGGAATTTACTTTATCCATGTATCATATATGAAGGTATGTTCAGTTTAAATTTTACACTTACAATGACAGATTTAGGCTAAATCTACCCAGTTATAATTTCAGTTATTCTTCTAATGTTTTATAATTTAAAAGAATTTATAAGTGATATTAACTCTTAGTAACAGTTTCTAGTAAGTTTTTACTCTAAGGCAAATTAGGTACCTTTATTAATGAAGCCACAGGAATTTTATTAGTAACAACTTTGCTAAGTTTTCTGCTTTTCTAGCAGTTGAACCAATTCTACTTGTGATTTATACATTAAGTCCACTCGCAAGGCAGTATTGACATTGAAAGACTCATTTTTATGTTACCTTTCACTGTTATCCAATTTGTAACAGGTGAGCCCCAAATCTGATTTCCTAGGCACAAGCAAACTGATAAAGTTAAACACAGATTTCAAAGTTGAACAAGTAGTTAAGCACAGATTAAAACAGAAGAGAGAACTTTATATCCTTAGCATTTGTAGGAACTTTTTAATCTTAATTGATGGCACATGAGGTTTTTTATTTTCCAGAAGTTAAGTAACCAGTTTGGATCTTGATCTCCATGCACACATTTTATAGGCACAATTGAGTTAAACTGAGAAGTTTGAGGTGTATTTCCTCATTTCTTTAAGGAGACATGACATGAGGTTTCTGGCCCTCAGATCTATTTGTCCTCCTCTTTTACACTGGCCTAACTGGAATTCAGGGTCTTATGCAGAGGCTGCTCTTAGATATACTGTAGCTATATAGACCAGCAGTAGGCAGAATTTCCTGACTCTTGCAGACACTCCTATGGGGAGTTTACTAGTGGGCTAGAGACCATGCCCATTATGCTAGGAAGAATGAAGAAGCACTTTTTAGTCAACTGATCTTGCATCCCAGAGTCCAAGTCTGACTAAAATGTTCACCACTCCAAATATGAAGCTGATACTGTGGTTCCAGCATCCTGAAATCCAGAGCCCGGGGCTCACAGGAATCCCTGTGGCTGACCTAGGTCTTGGGAGATGCCTGAAACCCAAATTCAGACCAAAGCAACCAAGCTGACTGGTGGGAGACAGAGTAATTGCCCCAAACTGAAGCATCTGTGATAAGTTTCAGAAGACGTTTGGCTGCTCTCTGAATGGATGGGCCCAAGGAATTTCTTGGGGGCCTTTCAGAATAACTGCTCTGCTTCTTGACACCCCTGAATCTCAGAGTCCAAGACTTACTGCACTGTTACCCAAACCAAAGCATCTGAGATAAACTCAGAGGATGTTTAATCTGCTCTCTGAATCAAAGCACCCAATACTTCTTAGGTCTTGAGGGCCATTCAGAGTTATGTCTCTGGTTCCTGCCACCTCAGGAGTCTGAGACCTTGCCACTGGGCAATGCTTGGGCTGTTGTGGACTTGGGAGACAGACTGAAGAGCTCTCAGGGTCGGTTTCTGAGTGAAGCTCCCAAGCCAAATTGTGTTCCTACTTCCTACTCTTACAGAGGCCTTAAAAAGCAGTTCACTCTTATGACTTTACCATTTTGGTAGTTTCTCAGTTAGAGGAGCCATCAAAAAGCCATTAAGTGATTAGAGATCAATTGTTCTAGCTAACAGGCCTTGTGGACTGAGGCAACTGACTTCTTCACTAGTAAATGCAGTTTCAGTATTGGTTTTCAAGATGTTCTAAAGCATTTTAACACAAACCTGTAATGAGAAATTCCATAGTAGGCATTAGGAAGGTAAAGCAACATAGGAAAAGGTTATTTATGAGAGGAGTCCTGGCCTGTAACCCCCTTGGGGAAGTGAACTCCCACAACATCCATCTTGGCCCTGCTTGCCGTCGCCTAAGGTAGGTGTGCAGAGTCCTGGACCCAGAGAGGGCAAGCCCCCAGCTGAGCCATTGCCTTGCTGCCATCAAGGGGAGATGGCAGTAGAAGGCAATGGCCTGAGGGCAAAGCCTCCTGGTTGCTAAAAGGGCTTCAAAAAGCTTTGTGACTCCCAGTGCTGCGTGGGGACCTCTGTCTTGGCAGGGCCCAACTTTGAGCCCCTTCCCGGTGCCCCAGCCCTCCCAGCCATGGTCAAGTCTCAGAAGCCTGAACATGTGGCATGGATGCAGAAAGTTCCTGTGACCTGGCCTCTTCCCTCCCGGGAACTCATCCTGTGGGGGCTCGTGGCTGAAGCTGTTTAAAATGGATAAGCAAAAGAAGGCGTTAAACAAGCTGTGGGCCATTGTTACTTACATTCACCATAAACTCCTGGCTGGTTTGCCAAATATGTTACTGGAGTTAATCTAGGTTCCTGACTTATGGTACAGAAATGAATTTCAGAGCATGTCAGGTGAGTGAAGCCAGTAATTTATTAAGGTAGGGGGGGAAGAGAAATGGGAGAAAATAACAGATCATGGGTCCCCGGTAGAGGGTAAGGGGCTGAAGAGTGATAAAGAGGGCTGATTTATAGGCTACAATTTTCCATTATAGATTATAAATGCCCAGGTTTTATTTACATGTAGATCCGTGCAGAGGGGACATGGCGAGAGCAGGGTGCAGAAACCATGAGGGCCCCGAGAGCAGCATCAGGATGTGGAAGTTGCTGGGACCAGGAGCAGCAAGCAGGGGCAACAGGAGAAAGGTTTTGCACCTGCTTTTTAAACTGTTAATTATTCCACCCCTTTGCTAATCACATGGGAGGAGTCCCAGGTGTTTGCTGTTTTGATTGATTACCCAATCCATCAATCCCCTGGGTGGGACCAATGATACATCCCTATATAATATTGGAGAATCTCCTGGGAATTTCTGGGAATCTCATTCTGTATGGGGGAAATCTCACAAGGATCTTCCAGCAGCCATCTTGGAGGTAATCAGTGTTCATGTGGACTTGCCGGGTTTCAGATCCATCTACTTATTTCTTATATGAAGTCTGTTTCAGTACACTGTTGCTGGGAATGTAAAAGGTTCTAGGACCTATTGTAAACCACATGGTGTTCCTTCAGAAAGTTAAATATAGAACTACCTTATTACATGTTACTCCCACACCTAGATATATTCCCTGAAGAACTGAAAGCAAGAACTCAAACAGATATTTGTAAACCAATATTTATAGCAGTGTTATTCACATTAGGCAAACGATGAAAGCAATCCAAATACCCTTCAATGGATGAATGGATAAACAAATAATGGTTTATACAAACAGTGGAATATTACTCAATTGTAAAAAGAATGAATTCTGATCATACAAAAAGGATAAACTTGAAAATACCATGTTGAATAAAATAAGAAAAACAAAAAAGACAGATATTGCAAGATTCCATTTATATGCTAAAAGTAAAATATGCAATTAGAGATAGAGAGGTAAAGTGTAGGTTATCAATCGCAGGGGAGGGAAATTATGAGTTAATACATCATGAGAGCAGGGTTTCTGCTTGGGGTGATGGAATGTTTTGGCAATGGATGGCGGTGATGATAGCATAATATTGTGAATGTGATTAATAACTCTGAATCATATTAACATATGGAGTATGGAGTAGTTGAGCTGGGAACATTTATATTATATATATTTTGCCACAACTAAAATATCAGAGAGACTAAAGAGACCCGGCAACTAAATGTAATATATGGTCCTGGACTATAACTACTAATGGAGCAGCAATTGTCCCATGGGATTTATGGGACAACTGAAAAGATTTGAATATGGAGTGTATTCTTTATATCAATGTTAAGTTTCTTGAACTTGATGTAAGCAGTTAAGGTCATTACTACACTATTGTCCTTGTCCTTAGTAAATTATGATGGAAGTGTGACGTGTTAGAGGAGAATGTTCCTAGCAGACTGTTTTCAAATATTTAGAAAACAGACAAATGATAGCTAGCTATAGGATAGATGTATATTTAGAGAGATGATAGGTTAGATAGATAGATAGATAGACAGAATGATTTTACTTGTTGCAAAATCTTAAAGCTGATAAATCTGGGTATCTGCATTGGGGTTATTTTGAGTGCTGTTTTCTTTGCATCTTGCCATAAATTTGATGCTATTTCAAAGTGAATGCTTAAAAGAAAGAAAAAGTATTATTCTCCAGTGCTTCATTTACACTAATTTATTCCAGCGTCCTTAATGCTCTATGTTTACAGAAGACATGTATGTGGGAAGTACTTCACACATTAACCATGTTGGTGTCCTTTGGACATTCATCAAGACGGCCCTCAATTAATGATAATATGCACTATGTTTAAGGAATCTATGATCTTTGATGATGTAGCTGTAGATTCCACTGAGGAAGAGTGGCCCCTGCTTGGCAGATCCATAAGAAAAATGTTCAGAGATTTAATGCTGAAAAATATCAGTCATCTGGTCTCTGTTTTTACATATATACCCACAAGAATCCAGAGGAGCTTCCCCATATTCCACTGCTCTCCTTGCACTGAATGTTTCATAGCACTTACATCTATATGAAGGAAATTTCTTTCTTATTTTTTTAAATGTAATTTTTCACCTTACTAGAATATAGTACTCTTTACCACAATGTAAAATCTTTCTTGCTACTCAATCTTCAGTATCCAGAATGGAGCTGGGAAGTCAATGAATATTTTTTGAATGAATAAATGATTGGATTAAAGACCGTTCACTTTCTGCTCTTATGACTAAGGTGGGGTCTGATACCAGAGTGGCAAAAATAAGAACCATATCCTTTTCCATGTATTTGTATAGTATTCTGGTGGGGCTTATGTTTATTGGATTCATTTTAAAAATAAGTTAATTTCTGTCTGATTTAAATCATTGAAGATTCTGCACAATGTCTGTGAACGTAGAGAAAGACATCATCAACCCAAGGAATGGATTTTCTTTGTCATGGTGCCAGGTTTGCACTGCATTTCCATGTTCATGGTGGTGCTCCTAGATAAACTTCCAGTAATCTGTTGTTGTTTTTTTCTTGGTAGACAGCCCGGGCCTTGAAAATAATGCACTCCTCTCAGCAAAGAACTCACAATCTAGGTGCAGGTTATGTGTCTGCAAATCAGATTTGATTTTCCCATTGGAGCAAGGAGACAATCTGTGGAAGGAAGGAAGAGGATTTCTCCAAGGCAAGAGTCCAGGTGAGCTTGAGGAACCTGTGCTTCAATATGAGGAGGAGCCTGGGAAGTGATAGTGCAGGACCATGGTAGTGTCAACTACAGATTTCCTTCAATGATATTTTCTGAAAGGACACTGAGGATATTAGGGGAGAATTTTAAAGAAAATGCCATTATATCTGTATTATCCATATCTATTTATATGTCTCTCTGTAAATACCTTGGCC
>JAQZBX010104103.1:0-10991 GCA_029593785.1 Cabassous unicinctus | reverse complement strand
GGAAGAAGGAAACATGTTGCTCTCTGCCTCAGCCGCAAGTGCTAGGGATTGCTGGAAAGTCATGGTTTCGACTGGACCTGCGGATAAGACAAGCACAAAATGAGCATCTGTTTTTAAGCTGCCCCTCAGAAGCACGGTCCAGGCGTGAGGCGTCGCACATGAAGTGTCAGGTACGTGGGAACTGGTGCAGAACTTACAACTCAAGAAGAGTGCCTGGGAGAGGGGCTCAGGGACAAGGGGAGCTCTGCCGGACAGCAGGCCAGTGGCCAGGGTGGGCGGCGGCGCCCAGGTTGGCCTGGAGGGACGGGAGTGATGGACCCATTAGCGCTGTCGGTCATGAGCTCAGTCGTGTCACACGCACACACGCACACACGCACGCATTGACTGTTAGAAGAGCGCTGGCATTCTCTGGGGTCCTAATGGTACAGGACAGATTGGGACTGGATGGCAGTGGGGCAGGGAGGGAACCGAGAGTGCGTAGTGAAGGGTCGGAAGCTGGCTAGTGACGAGGAAAAGAGAAACGCAGTGGAGACCAGAAGGGGAAGCACGAGGCATGCGAGATTCTTCTTTGGGTGGGAAGAGACTCAACGAGGCAGCGCCTGCATCAGGAGGAGACCTAGGCAGAAGCATGGGCCAGTCCGTGACACCGAGTCCTTGGAGTGCTGGGGGGAAGGGACAGGGCCCTTCCAAGGAAGCAGCAGCTGGACTTAGGGAGAAGGTGGAATCGTAGGCAGGACAGGCAGAGAGAGGAGGCAGGTGGGGAAAGTCAGCGGAAAGGGCAGGGATGGGGGCGGCTAGACGGTGCAGACCAGCCCCTTCTTTCCAAAGTGTCCCAGATCCACAGCTGAGAAGTTACACACAGAAGAGACTTGTGTGTTGTCTAAAGTCTCAGAGCAAAAGACCTACACTCACAGAAGACTAAATAAAGAGTCCGCAGAGCAGTTTTACCCACATGAACTATTTGATCTTTTATAAACAGCCTTAAAGATAAGTAGATGTTATTACCTTCACTTTAGACATAAAAAATCCAAGGACATGCCCCCATGAGCAGGTTTTTGTTCTTGACCTGATGGATTGAATTACTCAGGTGCCCTTGCTTGCACATTACAAAAATCCATTAAGCCAAAATGGGAACTTTCTGGTGCTGTGACCTAGCAAGGGAGGGGTGCTGCCGAAGCTGGGGGCAGCTGGAGCCAGAGCTTCACCTGCTTTCAGGACCCCTACCACCTGCTTGCACGGGTCTGTACTCCAGCTTCCTCCCTCTGACTGGCTGGGGTGGGGAGGTATGGCCCCCAAAAGCTCTGTGCTGCTTTCCTTACAACTCTAAGCCAAGATGAAGAAAGGCCAGATAAGGCTATGGAGAAAATCCCGGAGAAGTTCTGGGTTGGGGCCACCTGTCCATTCAGGCAGTCGTGTGAGCATCCACAAACGGCCGGGTGTATTCCAGGTACTAGGGATAGAGGAGTGAGCGAGACAGAGATGGCCCCTGGCCTCAAGGAGCTTACAGTCTAGAGGCAGGAGATCAACAATTAGAAAGCACAAGCCGGCAAGGGTGTCCGTGGGTCTGCACCTCCACCACTCCCATTCCAAGCAGACCGGAATGCGTGTGACACACGGAGGTGGAGGGAAGAGAGAGGAGACTTTCCCCCAAAGGAGGGTGTCAACCGGGAAATAAACTAAGCTTCAAGGAAATTAAGACATTTATTTGGGGCCATAGAATTGCAATTCCAGGAACACAGATTCCAGTATTAACCCAAATCGCATCCGCCTCTGGCATTTCCAGGCAAGGGTTTTTAAAGCAAACGAAGATTACACAAGTTGTCTGTGGCTGCTGGGTATTTGGGGACCTCCAAGTGTCTTTCGATTAGGTAGCTGAGTCCTTGGTGCCGCGGTTTCCTCAGGTGCCTGGGTGGCCTCAGGGCCTTCAGGAACATTGCAGGGGAGACTCTGCCTCTGGGCTTGGGAGGAGTTGCCTGAGAGTAAAACCTCCAGAACGACTTCCTGGCTGCATTTGAGATCTCTAAGCCATAGGACTCGATTTCATTTTTATCTCTTTTAACAATCGGATTTGATAGTATAATGAAAAGAAAGAAGAGTTGCTGGGCAGACAAAATGACAAAAATGCAGAATTGTAAAAATGATCTGTTCAATAGTTGTTTTATTAGTAAACTGTGACTAACTTAGAGATGAGGACCTGAGAAGCCTTTGCTCTGAATTATTACTGTTCCAAGTGTTTGTCATGCCAAAGATGTTTACCAAGAATTGCAAACAGGTCTCCCAGGGGATCCCAGCCCGGAGCACTGGCGTCATCTCTGCCCTCACCGAGCTTCCGGTCCAGGTGTTTCCACAGGTACCCTCGTCAGCCTGGCACTCAGCAGGGCTAGGGACCCTCCTTCACCCTTGTAGCACACGGAATGCACGCAATATTCATCCAATCGCATGTTTATTCAAATTCCTTTTTATTTGCTATAATCAACTATGTGATACCATAATAAATTAAGGTCATATGTGAGAAAGTTTTGATAGTGGTTTCTGAGCTTCTACTCATCTAATGATCTTTCTTTTCTAATACAAATAACAAGACTCCAATTTTAAGGCCTACTTCCCTCAAACTCCGCAGGTTTTGAGGATCAGCACAAAAATACGGAACCTGGGAAGAAGCTCCGTGGAAATGACAATGCAAAGTCTGAGCGTCCAGCATGTGCCTTGACCCACACGTTACTGGACAGACCGCCAAGCAGTCTCAGAGCAGCTCAGCCTTCTGTGCCACTCACAATCCTCAATTGTATTTGTTAACCTTCTGTGGCCAAAGCTCTACCCCACCGTGGAGCGGCACCTCAACCAGAATTAGCCTCAAGTGTTCAGAACTAATGGGAGCAGTGACCCAACTGACTGTCAGCAGCCAGAGGTCTTGGAAATGGAAAGTTGCAGTTAGACAAACGATACAGGTCATCACCACTGAGATATCTCACGTCCGTTCTTTCAAACCTCATATGCTGTTTAGTGTGTCTGTCCAGCAGAGTTCCCCTCCTTCTGCTGTATTTTTAAATTGCACATACCAGTTAATTCTAAAGCAGAGCCTCGAAGCCCACTGGGACACGGGGGACAGGGCAAGGTCATTACATATAAAGACAGATGCAGACAATGGAACACAACGAAGCCTCTGGAAGCCAGCATGGGCAGGAGTCCCTGGCTTCACGGAGCAGTACCAGTTCTGGTAGTGGTGCGCCCAGGAAGCTACACCAGGTAGATGGCGTGTGCAATGGAAATGTGCCCTAGCAACTAGAACTCAACGTGGAAGAAAGCATAGCCTGCCCTTATCGCCAGACAATAGGCCTATTTCCAGTTTGCACGCAGTAGACCTCCATTCCTAAGGATAATTTGGATGGGGGCTCCTGACTTCTTAGTTGCGAGGGTCTCAGTCTCTACCCAGAGTTTAGTTCTTCCTTCTCTGAAGGAAACACCTCTCTAAGAGCAGAGGCGCACACTTTCCCATGGAGAGTCAATGGGCAGGGGCAGGTTTTGGGCTCTTCTTTCCCCTCATCGGGGCCTCTCCCACCTGACTTCCTCTCTCACGTCCCCCTGTCTTGTCCTCTTGGAGCCACTTGGGAGACCACGCCTTAACATAGGGAGAGACTTGTAGGTGGCTCGGAAGCTCCTCAGTGACTTCCCTGGGGTTAAGGCCAAAGGTGCAAGAGCTGACAAAAGGTGATTCTGCTGTGACTGGAGGACGGGCCCCAGCCAAGCCATGTTGGGATGCTGCAGAGCAAGAGGACCCCCAAAAGCGACTTCATTCTTGGACAGGTGAAGTCCCTTCCAACCCAAGAGTCTCTAATCCAATCACATCGGCACCACGGCCATGCCTCTCTCAAAGGCCGGCCTCAGGGGGTCTTGAGGACAATTCATCATCTACAATAAGCCATGCTGCCCAACACCTCCCTTCCCACTGCATTTGCTCACCCTTCTACCTGCCGCCTCTTCATCAGCCTTACCTCAATCTATCAGAACTTAGTGCCCGAGAACAGCGACGGTGAAGCCCACGGCCCAGCTCTGCCATAGCGACCTCACCTGACAAGTGATAGAGACACACATCTCAGGCTCTCCTCTCCTGCCGACTCAAGAAACCCCAGGCTCTGTGAGCTAATTCAGAGTCCCCCACCCCCACCCGCACTCCCCAATGACCCCACCATTGGGTTCATGTTTGTCCAGGGTTTTCAGTTATCTTGGCAAATGACTCACATCTCCATGGCTGACTTGGTTGACGATTGTATTAAAAATCAGGAACAAATGCTAGAAGCAAATTTTTCAAAACTAGTACAATTAGGAGATCTCTGACTTAGCCCTTAAAGTTGTATTCATCTGTCATCTGATTTTATTTCAGCTTATTTTCAGATGTCTTCATTTACATTTATTTGGATATATTTTTTTAGACATTAGGGATTTCTAGACTCATTCATGCTATGATATTTTGAGGGACAATCATGTTGTCAGTGTTGAAAACTAACATAGCCACATATTACAAAGTGGCTCCGCAGAGTGGGCATCTGTTCATTTGCCCCTTGACTTAATCCTCATGACTAGTAAAGACCATCTTAGCTGTAATTAATTTCACCACAGAAAGTTTCTATATTTTTCTTTCTGGACCGGCAACTTCATAGTTATCAAATAATTTAAAGCATACAATTATGAATATGTGTTTTCATTATTTAATTAAAAGATGACAAAGATTTGCAACTTTTAAAAGAATTTTCTCTAGTTATTGAATTTGTAAGTATTGAGAGGATATCATACAACCTTCCATCCCATTCTCACACTTTAGGATTTGCAGTATCTCGGAGATTTGCATTATTATATAGATAAGATTATTATCCTGAGAAGATTCTGGAAAATCAAAGCCATGTTCCTGAAATAGCAAAAGACTCTGGCCCATGAGCAGTCAAAGTGGTGGTGAACAAATCGTGCCCAGCGTCTTGAGAATGTGCCTAGCTATCAATCACCCGACCCTCTGCTGCATGTCTGACAGGGTGCCCAGGGAGGCACCTGAAGCCATTCATCGCCTCTCGATGACAAGTCCACTTTGCATATTGCATTTCTGCGAATCGACTGAACCTCGTGGTGTTTCTGACAACAAGGTTCTGTCTCAGAGGAGACATGGAAGGGGCAGGTGTGAAGCAGAGCTGAAGGGCTGGCGCAACCCAACACGAAGGCTGGGTGCCAGGCCTTCCCGCGCCATGGGTGCCGTCAGAAGCGGGGACCCTCCTGCACTCCTCTGGCAAGGAGACCTCGCTGTTTACCTTTTGTGCAATAGAGATTACAGATTTCTGTAATTTGTGTACAACAGAAATTATAAGTAACAGATCCTGGGTGAAAACTCTAAAATTCTAAGGAGGGTAAGAGACTCCCATCTATCTTTCTGGGCTGTTAAATTGGGTTAATTCTCAGTCAGTGGCTGCCCAAATTACAGACATAATGACCCAGGAAAGGAAAGAGTCCAGAAATAGGGACAGAAATGAGGCTTCCAGGGTTTGGTGTGCCAGCACGCCGGAGAGGGGCGCGGTTTGCAGGGATAAGCACACCCACACAGCAGGGCCACGCAGCAGAGTCCGCAGCTGAGGGCCTTGACCACGAATCCAGCAGAAGCCGCGTTCTTCCTTATAGTCCGACTCACAAGGTGACACTATATCCTGAGTCTAATTACCTCCCAGAAGAATCCAAATCCTCAGCTCAAGACGTGTGAGAGCCACAAAGAGGCAGTATTAGCCCTCGGCCCGACGACGTGGACTGTGCACACAGCCACTGAGCCCGGGGCTGCCAAGGTCAAGCCCTGGCTCAAAGCAGCACTGAAAATATTGCATAAACAAAGAGATTATAAAGAAGAACTTTGCACTTCCAATTCAAAATGGTGGCATGGGCGTCTTCTCTCCCTCCTTAGAGGGAGTATAGACATTTTATAAATGCCCAACAGTGAAAAGACCTAGCAAAAAAGCTGTCAGCAAGAAGAGATTGGAACAAATTTCTGGAAGGTGAGAAGTGGATGAAGAAGTACGTCTGGAAAGCAGGGAAAATCAGAGCTCAGAAGGCACAAGAAGAGTGAATCAGCTACGAAGGACCAAAGCACACAGCAGAACCTCAGCAGGCTCCAGGGACATGAACCCCTAAAACAAAAGGAGCATTTGCAGACAAACACCTCCAAGAGCAGAAGGCCCAACAGCCAGACATTTAGCTACTAGAGCCCGAGGGTTTTTCTTTAAAGAATGAAAATGACTATCTGGAGAGAACCAGACAATTGTGCAGGTCTTAGTGGCCCAGAAATCAGCCCTTAAAATTCTGGAACGAGTTCCTTCAACCAATAGCTGACCTCCTACCCACTGAATATAAAGCATAGTCTGCCAATAAACAAATAGTGAGCTACCAGTCAGCTTGCTACATCCTGTTCTTAAATATGATTGGACAATCAAGAATTGCCAGACAGATTATTCTGCAACACAATATGAAAAAGTGCAAGAATCATCAGAAGAAATCCTGCATTACAACATAAAGCATAAAGACTAAGAGAAACAAAGAGAAACAATTATTCCAATGAAAGCATAGGTATTTCCAGTAAAAGGAAGGCAAAATATATACAGGAATCAATATCCTCAGAGAGATAGAAAATCAAACATGGACAATATAGCATGAAAAAAAGAGCAAAGATCAAGAAGGATTCCTAGGAAATTAAGAATAAGTTTGCTGAAATTAAAAAAAAAAGCAATAGGTCAATTAGAACATAAATTTGAGGATGTTTTTCTACAAAGAAGAAAAATATGACAGAGAGATAGAAAATAAGGCGAGACAGGAATGATATTCAATAAGTTTAACTTCCAATTCATAAGAGTTGCAGAAAGAAAGTGCATAGAAAACAGGAAAGGAAAAAAAATAAAAAAGGAAGAGAATTCTCCAAAATTGAAAAACACTCATCTTAAGACTGAAGGTGTGTCAACCACATCGATTTTAAAAGGTGCAGAAGGCATCATTGTGAAATTAGAACACCAATAAAAAAGAAAAGGTATCACCTGCTATGAAAGAAAATATGCAAATTACCTGCACGGGAATCAGGTTGGTACCAGACTTCTCAAGAGCAACATCCCTTTCTAGAATTGAATGGAAGAACATTTTCCAAGTTCTGAAGAACATTAATGTTCAACCTTCTATCTGAGTTACTCAGTCAAATTATCATTCAAATATGAATGCATACAGTATTAAAAAGACAGAGAACTACAAGTGTTGGAGAGGATGTGGAGAGATGGGAGCACTTCTTCACTGTTGGTGGGAAGGCAGAATGGTACAGCCACTGTGGAGGACTGTTGGCAGTTCCTAAAGAAGTTGAATATAGACTTGCCACGTGACCCTGTAATACCACTACTGGGTATACACCCAGAAGAACTGAGAGCAGTGACACGAGCAGACATCTGCACACCGATGTTCATAGCAACATTATTGACCATTGCCAAAAGTTGGAAACAATCCAGGTGTCCATCAACAGACGAATGGATAAACAAGCTGTGGTCTATTCACACAATGGAATATTATGCAGCTGTAAGAAGAAATGAAGTCGTAAAGCATATGGCAACATGGATGAACCTGGAGGACATTATACTGAGGGAAGCAAGCCAGACACAAAAGGACAAATACTGTATGAATGTGTTACTATGAACCAAATATATTGTGTAACATATTGTTTGATTCAAAAAAAAAAAATGAAGGCAGAAAAAGAACTTTTTGAGACATGCAAGAATTTGGAAATCTTAGCTTCCAAGCAAAGTTTTAGCTTTACTTAATAAGGTAAAAGGAAACTAAACCAAGAAAGCAAGAGACTCAAAAACCAGCAAGCGATAGATTAAAAACAGGAGAGCATAAAGTGTAATTCCAAAATGACAGCTGTGCACTGGGTCTAGCACTCAAATGCTGCAGATTAGCATTGCAAGACAGAGGGTTTGGGGAGGAAAGCTCCATGGGAGAAAAAACCATCTATAGCTAAGGTGATGTAATTGCAATCTTGGGTAAAATTTAATACAGGGAATTGGTGGAGGGCAAAAGAGGAAAGTCAGATCTAACTTCGTGTCAGGAATATTTTATACAGCTACTCAGGGCCTAGTGGACATTCAGAAATGAAATGTCATTTTAGTGGAGTATTCAGTATTTCTTCACTGAATAGTATTTCCACAATTGCAGCCATGTAAATGGCATTCATTGGTTTTGAAACCTTGGAATCCACTTTTAGACAAAACCACCCAAGACTAACTAAGTCCATAAGAGAATATAAAAGCTATAGCCTTGGTAATATAAAAATAAAGGACAGCTGACAAAAATTGAGAAGTGGAAGAAAAGAGAGGTGGAGAGAAGAGAAAAAGAGCAAGTGGGTACTCAAGAAGGACTTTCAACGGTGGGGAGGGGATGGACAGAAGTTAATTAAATTACTTGGATATTTCAAAAACGACCAATTGAGCAACATAAAATGGTGGAATACCCAAAATGGAAGGAAAGGTGGCGTGGGGGTTGAAGGGAAGTTAGCTAAATCTTCCTCTTTCATAGCAATCATATTATATGTGACTTTGGGAGTTTATAACTCAAGAAATAAAAGTAAATACATGCAGCTCAAGGGTAAGAAGCTAAAACAAAATGTACCAAAAAAAAAAAAGAAGAGTGATCACCTATGAAATGGGAAAGTAGGAAATGAGAAGAAATGCAGCAGAAGAATTTCTTTCATTATTAACCTTTCTGGACTGTTTGGGTTTTTTTAAATCCCTGTGCACATGTTGCATCAGTAATTTTTTTTCCAAAAAGAGTTTAAGCATTCTCTCTTTTATAAAAGAAAAGAAATGTTGAGATTTAGAAAAGCAAGATTTTAGTAGCACATCCAAACCTGAACTTTAAATAACAGGCTATGTACTTTCCCCTCCCACCAAAGTCCTACTTCTCTTGAAAAGAGAGGGCTTATTACAATACTGCTCCTGAACAAGAATCAACTGAAGAAGGAAGAGCAGTCGCAGGTCTACCGCAGACCACACGGATCAGAATCTGGCCGTAGGCTCTGGGAACCTCATTTCTAACCGTCATCTTGGGTTGTGGCTGCCCTGGCCAGTTAGATGGTGGTCACAATCATACCCAGAAAGGCGCCATGGCTCCAACACGGCGGACGCTCTGTCTTACCCGCCTGGGTCTGAGGCAGACCTCGCCTCTCAGCGGCAGCTCTCCTCCACGTGGTGATTCGGGGACTCAGCTCCCCCATCTTGTGCTTCTGTCATTCCATGGTGCCTCTGCAGTGGAAGGAGAAGGACGCATGGTGGGGGAGGACACCCAGTGTCCAGCTCTCGTCTTGGCCTGTCAGGAAGCACTTAGGACTGCAAGGACAGTGGGCGTGCAACTGGCCGTACCCCCTCAGAGGGGAAAACAGAGTATCGGTGACTGACGAGCAGCCTCCGAGAAGAGCCCCAGCACCGGCCGCCCGGAAACTCTGTCCCTGCTGAGGAGATGCCCTCGCTGGTAACTTGTGGAACAAGAACTCACTGTACCCCAAAAGGAAGGCCCGCCTGGGCCCAGACACACCCTCAAGGGAGTCTGAGTGCACATGGTCGGGGCTGGCTTTAAGGTTTTCACGTCCCTTTCTGGATGTCTGTCTGGTCTGCCTTTCCTTCTTAAGTTGTCGTTGACCAAAATGGTGACGTCTAGTCTCAACCAAGCAGAGTCCCAACCAGAGCAATCCCTCTAAAATCCACCCTCCAACCCCTAAATCACCAGAGGGCCCCAAACGAAGGGGGCCCAGGCCAGTTCCAAATGATAAGCCTCTAAGCTATGCTCTCCACCCCAATGCCAAGCACGGAAACCTCAGGCACATTAACGTGACTCCCGCGGGCTGGCACTGGCCCTCTCCCCCCACAGGCAGTTTGCAAACAGCATTTAGAAGGAGAGAAAAATGAGGCTCATTCACCTGTGAGCCTCTCTCTATTTCATATGGGTTTCATGGAAAGTATAATAGAAAAATAGAAAATGTTGGTATTTAGCTATTTTGTGTCAGTCAAACTACAAATTTTGCACATCTATCACTCAATGAAATTTAATTTAGTGACATTTTGGATAAATTTTTTTACTAGCTCCTAGTGTGAATTCTCTATGATATTTTCCAAATATCAGCTAAAGCTTTCTTGAAGTTAATCTACCACCAGGGAATTTTAAAAAAATATTGTATTTCAAGATCAAATCCTTGCTTCATTCCAGAAAGACACATGAATGCAGACAATTTAGGGTTTTCTCCATTCTTTTTAACAGGTAAATAAAATAGAAAATGTCCCAAGAATATACAGCATAGGCTGTATATGGAGCCTCACGTATGATTAGATATTTGTGAATGAAAAAGACAGCAACTAGGGTCAGTAAGAGGGGGTATGGGATTTTTTCTTTTGGACTAAGGAAAACTTTCAAAGGTTTACTGGGGTGATGACTGCACAGCTCTGTGATGAAAGTGAGAGCCGCTGAGTGTACCCTTTGGATAGAATGTACAAGGCATGGGGCTGTGTAACAGAGTGAACCACGTGGTGGAAGATGGACTGTGGTTAGCAGTACAAATAGGAGAGCGTTCTCTCATGAACTAAACAAATGTACAATACTAATACATACTGCTAATATTAGGGGGTGTATGGAAAAAATATACCAAGTGTAAACTATGGACCATAGTTGGTGGTAATAGCCTGATCATGTTCTTTCAAAATATGTAACAAATATTCCACAACGACTTAAGGTGTTGGTGGGGGGTGATGTATGGGAATTCTGCACACTATGCACGATTGTTTTGTAAGCTCACAACTTCTCTAATGATAATAAATAAAAAACGAAAGGCAGCAGCCAAGGGGCACATATTTTATAAGGCTGGTGCCAGTGTATTCAAAATGGATGGTAACTAAGTACACATCCAAAAGGTGTTTACAGACTTTTTCCTCCATAAAGTGTGTCCTCTT
>JAQZBX010104102.1:0-10984 GCA_029593785.1 Cabassous unicinctus | reverse complement strand
TAAACCCATTCCCCTCTTACTTTTTAATTCTTCTTGGGGTTATTAGAAATAACTTACTAATGTGTGGACTAACAGTGTTTGGTTACAGTAATTTCTGACAGCATTTTTGTTAGAATTTTAAATCACTCCAACAATAAAGGGCAAAGGTAAAACACTACCATAATATCAAGCCCTAACCTTACATTTTATTCCAATGTTTACATAGCAGTGACATGAACTCCAAAACAATCCTGAGCTAGGAATCATTCGTCATTATCCCTGTCCCAGAGACCAGAGCAGTGAGACCCAGAGTGACAACAAAGTGACAGAACTGAGACTAGAATCCAAGTTCAAGGAGCCAGAGCTCCTTCCTCTGTGCCTTCCCCACTTGCATCACTATAATGAATACTGTAGGGACTGTTTACATCTAGTTTCTAAACACCAGTGTCCTGTATTTAAGGTAATATAACCAGCATAGGAGCCGAAAGTGCTTTAAACTAAATTATAGCAGTATATTGCAAAGCTTAGCATAACATTACAAATAGCTCATTGAACCAAGGCAGCTTGTTGGCAGGGTAAGCAAGCAGATTTTCTGCATAATATAGCAGTGCAGCTGGTAATAGCAGCCGCTGAAATAAAAGACTGGGGGTGAAGGAGGGGAAGCCTCATTTATGGACAAGTAGTAGGCCCTAATGAAATTGCATTTTGGCCCTATCATCATCCTCCTGAGAAAATTCCCCTTGGGTTTTCCATTTGAATCCTGGGCATATTTATGAAGATCAAAGTAATGGCTTTTTAAAATTAATTACATGAATTTGTAGCTCAACAACATTAAGTGAAAGGCGGGTGTTGTACCCCATGCCTTGTTACAGCTGTACCTCACAAACATCAAAAGCTCAGGATGCTGGTGGGAGCACGTTCCCTGCTACACCAGCCCCCAAGCAGCCGAGAGAGACGTGGAAAGAGTGCAAAAGATCAGTCCCCAAAGTTGTTGTGACAGCTTAATTGTATTATAGTGCTCGGATAATTCCCATTTATTTGGCTTTTTCCTCAGAGCAAATGCGGGCCCCCCAAGCATGGCTATTACCAGGAGAATTGAGATTCACAACTTTGATGGCTCTTCCCGCTCCCTCTAATACCAGCCCTGCTCAAAAGTCCTGGTAATTGTTCCACACTGATCAGGACTGTACCCTAGCCTTCGGCATGCTGAGACACGACAGCAGCTAACTAATTGCAATTAAAATCTGCCACGTGAGTGGAAGAGAATAACATAAATTAATCAGTACATTAGCAGAATTACATTTAAATGTTCAAGTGTGCATTCAACATAGTGGGACATTTTAAATTATAAAGCAAAGTACTTCATTATGGATGCTGATATTTTAATGAGGAAATGTGATGTTTGGTTAAATAGGACTACAATATAGAGACTTCCTTAAAATTAGCATCAATGATGCATTTTAATTCAAAACCCAAGTTGTGGTCCATGTAATTCCTGCATATCAATGTGGAAAAATTGCCTGGAGCTGTGGAAACAGTTGAACATCTCATTCTCTGAAGAATTAATAATTTCAGTTGCACTAACTAGCACTTTATGTAAATTGTCAGATAAATCACAGCAATAAATACAAGTTTTAGAAGAACAGAACAGTATGCTTATCCTTAATTTATTCAACCATCAATTCATGTATACTGAAGCTAAGGGATATGAAAGATTAAAAGTACCAGGCAAAAAGACAGCAAGGAAGGAAAGGAGGGGAAATGTCTTTAACAGCCTCACAGAGAGACTCTAGAATAAAGGCCCCATCCAATTTTACAAAAATGTTTCATATAAAAATCACATTATGGTGCATTTAAGTATAAAAAATGGATGAAAAATTTCAGTTTGTTTTCAAGACACAGTCAAAGCTTTGTAGTCAACATATAAGGTAGGGTTTAAAAGGCCCTCATTATAAAATAAAATAAGTTATTTAATGAAATAAATAGAGTGTATATAATACACATATATTAGAGGACTGTATCAGGTTGTTTTTATAGTTTATATGTATCCCTTTAAGCTTATGATGATGTCCGCCCAAATCCCAAAATATATATGATAGAGACTGACCTAAATAAATTTGGTATGTTAATCCTGTCACTGATTAGATTAGAGCAAACCCAAAAAGGGGTTTTGACTTTGTCTTCAAGGCTTTCCTCTGATTTTATTAACTGCAAGATGAATTCTTGCTGGGTTTTAGGACATATCGAATCCAGGGCACGGCTGGCTTAGACAGCTAAGAATACGCAGAGAACTGCCACACTTACTGTACAAATGAAGTAAAGAATATTTATTTACAAGTTCTCAAGCAAATGCACACCTAAAATAAACAGCATCAGTAAACAATGCTGAACACAGACCACATTAAAATTAAAATAAAACCTTTCTCCTGTGATATCTAGCCTCAGCTTTTAATCACCACCCTCTCCCCACCTGTGCACCATTGCTAATTCTATGTTAAAATTGCCTGATTAAGCACTACTTTGCTCATATTTAGCAAGAACGGAATCTCTTGGTCTGTGCCTCCTTTACGTTTCAAGATAGTTTTCTTCGTTCCAAAACAGTTTTTCTCCCTAAAGGAAAACCCTCTCCGGAGTGTAATCACCCCCTGCGGTTCCTCCTTAAAGAGCCTCTCTCCTCCTAGTTTCTGGGCAAGCAGGACAGTCCTTATCAGGACCTCATTCTGCCTCAGCTGATGCTGATCACCTTGGCAGGGCTAAGTTAGTGCATGACCTGGCAACCCGACATTTTTAAAGCTGGTGGCTTACTTATAAACAACCATCGACGGCCAGCACGGTGTCTAAGTGCTGCAGCACTGAACATTACCAAAATCTGTGCAAAGACAGCACATTCTATCCCGTGTGAATTAAGAGTGCTAAATGCCAGAATGAACTGAGGCTGGTAGGAACCATTATAGACAATGACAGTGGTTTTTTTGCAGTATTTTTTTTAGATACTATCAGAGTAAAAACTTACCGGAGTGTTGGCCCGCAAACAAAGCAGCCAACTCACTACTCCTAAGCCTGTCTCCACTCAACACTGACCTGAGTCTAGTCAGAGCAAAGAAGGAGAGAGAAGTGAATGAGTCTCTGTCTCTTCCACAGCTCCTGTCAGGATAATAATGAATCCTGCACGGTTGGACGGAAAACAGGCACAATGGGGCTTTGTCTATCAATATGGCAGAGTTCTGTTCCGAAGCAGGTGTTGTAAAAATAATGGTTACAAAAGCTATCATTTCTTCATCGTCTTCAGCTTACCTATTGAAGTGCTAGTTACTAAACTTACTTTCATGGCTGCATCCAAGAATAAGTTTATAAGTTATACTTATGGTTATTATATGTATTCACAAATATACATTAAAAATATCTCGGGGAGCAGATGTAGCTCAGTGGTTGAGCACCTGCTTCCCATGTACAATGTCCTGGGTTCAATTCCTGGTGCCTCCTTAAAAAAAAAGGTATATATATTTTTTCAAGGAAAAAATATCTGTATTAGTCACAATTTTCTCAGCCTACTAATTAGAATCAAGTATTCTCTCTCCTCCAGAAATAGTCAAAATTTAAACCAAATGGGAATGAAAACCAAACCTAAGAATACTTTTCAGAGAGTAACTTGAAAGTTGCCTGTGTTCATTGGTTTGGGCTTGATAATATTATATCACTTTCCCCATGAGCCTATAATACAAGCTCCTTTTTTCACCAAGAGCAAGAAGTAATATTGAGCAAAAACAAAATAAGTCACAGAAAAATTGAAAACGGGTAAGTCTTATTGCAGTTTATCTTTTCTCATCTTTTCAGGGGAAATGTTCTACCGCATACACTGTTTTAATCATCCAAAGCAAAACCCTGTGTGGTAAAATAAACAAAGGAAGAAATATCACTAGCTTCTATTTTCAGGGCCCAGGGGAACGGCAAAAGAGACACCACTGAAAGTTTCAGAATATAGTGAAACTTTTTTTACTGTGAACAAAAAGTCAGCAATTAGCAAATGAAAATAACATACACAAATATAGTGCCTTTTGTTGTGTGCACTTCATGAGACCATTTTATCTTAACTTCTCAATAATTAAAGTTATCTTTACTTTAGACATTTTTGCATACAGGTTGTTATTCATTTTCTCCTCTTCCTACTTTCTTAGAGGGGTAGGTAGTTGGATGCAAAGAGAAGGATAAAAGTTCTTTGACCCAGCTCAAGATCGAGGCAAAAGATTTGGCAAGTACCTACTTCCACCTGCCCAAGCAACAGCATTTTGTAAATAAAGTCCCAAATAATACGCAGAGAGAGAGAATCACAGAGTCCTGGTGACACCTGAGACACTGATTCTAGCTGTTTGTCTACCCATATTATAGCCACATAAATCCTCCAATACATTCTGCCTTTTGACTAAGCTGGTTCTACCACCTTTACCAGAAAGTCCTAACACAAACTTGCTGCATAATCATTATCATAATAGCTACCATCTACCTAGCACTTGCTATGTGCCAAGCACTGTACTAAGTGCTTCATATGCAAAAACAAACCAAAGGAGGTATGACCTTTCTCATTTTAAAGATGAGATATTTGGGGTTTAAAATGTTAAGTAAGTTGTCTTAAGTCACACAGCTATAAAGTAAGAGAGTAAGGACACAAACTTAGGATCATCGGGCTCTCAGTCACTTTGCTACCCACCTTCCCAGAACACCAGCCCCAGAACCTGCACCTCTTGGCCTCATAGAAGACATGCTCCCTTCTCTGTCTCTCTGCTTTCCCTGTCTTGGCTTCCAGAGCTGACTAATCCACCATACCACACACTCTCACACTCAAAAAATAACGATCAGGTTGCAGTTGGGTCTGGGATTAGGATGTACTTTGTCTCTTTGGGTTGATTTTCCACCTCTCTGCACTAACCTGTTATGAATAGATTACCTACCACAAGGCCCATTTTGGCCCCTCTTTTTGCAAGTTCTGCTAGAAATACTCCAATGTCATCTCCTTGTGTCCTCTATAATATTGACATGGAAGGGGAAAAGAAAGCGGTATTGTGGAAAGATTAAAGTGGTTATGGTAAGCAGGATGACTTTAGTGAGAGACAAGAAGCAGATGAACTAGTTTGGAGGCTTTTGCACTAGGTCTCTCCAGTAGGAGGTAGGAGGCACCAAGCTCTGAACCAAGCTGGTTGGTGGCAGTGAGAATAGATAACCTGTTAACTAAGAATTTCTTCCCGTTAAATCATTATAGAAAAGCTACTTTAGTAGGTATTCTAATAGAAATTGGCAAAAGAAAGCACTTGAGGTAAGAATGTTGAGGGGCTACTAAAGTCACTCTTGTTATTTAAAAAAAAATGTTTTGGATTACAAACTGGAGAGCCACTGCCAATTGCTTTCTATCAGCAAAGATAGATAACTCTTGCATTTATTTGCTTTCTGTTCCCAACTGAGACATAAAATGTCCTTCCAAACATGAGGTTTTGATAAAATTTTAAAACCTAAAGAAATAGAATCAGAGAACTTAGATAATTTAATCCAAAGTTCTTACGTAATGGAGGCAGAAACTAATACCCTGAGATGTTGGGGCTCATAAAAGTTCACACAGCCAGATAGAGAGCAGGGTAGCCTCCAACTCCAAGTTCAATGCTATTTTAATAAACAGGAAAAGGATTTGAAAATAGAAGTGTGTTGGGGTAGACCACCAAATCTTATCTGGTGAGATGAAATCCGAGAACTTCCTTGCTGTAACAGGAAGCCCTTCCTCATCTTCCTTGAGTCACTGCAGAGAAGGGAGTGCAGGTATAATAACTCAAGAGGAAGGAGTAGGAAGTAGTTCACTTCCATGGGGATAGGAGGTGATTCCCATGATGTTTCCAAGAAGGCTAGTAAAAGCTTTGTTTCTGATGTCTAAACCCTCCAGATGGGGCATCAGAAATAAATTCTTTGATTGGCACACCTGAAAATCAAGGGGGAGGTGCCTTGAAGGGAGGGGTGACGAGTGAGTGGGAAAGGAGGAAAGAGTCTTTGGAAACTGAAGACCTCAATCCCATCCTTAGAGAGCTCCAGGACCTGGGGAGGAGGAAAAGTATGCAGGAAAGTATGTGGGTACCCAGGCCTGGGTGACCAAAACCATCTCAGGGTACTCAGGAATCAGGAAAGATATGGAAAAAGTCAAATTTTTAAAATAACTCTGTCCTCTTGTTGCCAGATTTTCTCTAGGTTCTTGGCTAAGCTACAAAAAAATGAATTTTAAGCACAAGCCAGGTTTTATTAAGGAACTGAAAGAAGAGAAATAGGAGAAAATAACAGATTACGGGTCCCAGGTAGAGAGGAAAGGGGCTGAAAAGAGATAAAGAGGGCCGATTTACAGACTACAATTCCCCATTACAGATTACAAATCCCCAGGTTTACTTGCGTGCTGATCCAGGCAGGGGGAGAAAAGACAAGAACAGGGGCGATTTGGATTTCGTGCTTGCTTTTTAAACCATTAATTATTCCGCCCCTTTGCTAATGTCGGGGAGGAATTCCAGCTGTTTGCTGTTTTGATTGATTACCCCACTCCTCAATCCCCTGGAAGGGACCAACAATAAAGCCCCTGGAGAATATCCAGGGCTTCTCCTTGATTCTGGAGGAAATCCTTTTTCGAATGGGGGTCCTCTCAGTGTTCTTCCAGCAGTCATTTTGTGGGGTATCCATGGCCATGTGGGTTTTCTGCCAGGTTCCAGATCTGTCTCTTAAAATTCCTAATCTGGCCTGCCTCACTCTTGTGAAAGGTAACCTGTTCACCAAGTCAACAAGATGCTGAGAAGAGCTATCAAAATAAAAAGAGAAGCTCATTCTCCCAGATCAATAGGTACAGATAAAACGTTAATAATATGAATGTTTTGACCACTATAGACCTATCAGGATGGATCAGTGCAATTGCATATTTAAATGTAAAGATTGACCCAATAACTATCAACAAAATGATTTTTAAGATTTTTGTTCCTAAATTTAAAATACTCTTGTGTTTAAAATCTACTCTACTGGCTAGACTAGAAAATCCTGGAGGGTTATCAGTGTCTTTGATGGCATAAATGTTTTTACCCTCAGAATAATCAATAATTACAAAAGACTTGTATACTTTACTACCTCCATTCTTTTATTGCTGATTATTGTAATAAATTATGAGAACCATTCAGGCTCATCATCAAAGGATGGTTCTCGCTTTTCCCTCACACCTATAGTACTTGCTACTAGCTAAAGATCAGGAATTGAGCCTTCTGGAAGAAATATCAAAAGAATGATAGCTTTAAAAAAGATTACTCCAGATATTCATGACTCCTACTTTGAAGTGACATCACACCTGTCAGACTGTCCCAGGGGACTTAAGCGGATTTCCAAGACTCCTACAGTTCAGAAAACAATGGCCTTTTGACAGCTAACTGCTGACCCAAGATCTAGCAGAACAAAAATTAATCGTGTAAGACTGAATGGAATGGAAAAATGGTAATTTAATTGTGGTTAATGTTCTTTTTCTCATGAGCATAGGAGAAAACTTCTTTTCTTTCATCTTGATCTATCTATAACCCTCAGTGTAGCAAGCTAATCTTGTGCAGACTGTAAAAGAACATTTGTTGAATGGTGTGTTATTCCAAATCTCTCTTCAGAATTCAGGGAAAATACTCTATGGGAAACCTTAATATAAGTTATAAGCTAAAGAATCAACAAGGGAACTTAAGGCTGGGGATTCTGTAGAAAATGCTGTATATTGATTGGCTCTGTCTGCAAAACTAATCGGAACCATCGAAGTGCCTTTACTGAGGCCCTTTACTTTTCATGGCAATATAGTTATTTGCATGGGTTTGATAAGAATCTGACTTTAATAATGATGGACAAACCAAATTTGTAAACATTCCAGAAATGTCTTGTTTAAATTCCACTTAATTGGGTATGACCATCCCATTATTAAGGAAAAAGGACTATCCTTCATAGTGATACCTGCTCTAATGCCTATTCTGTGGCTTATGGACCCCAGCCTTACAGTAAGTAAAGATTGGCATTTCCTGGCAGGCTGAGAAGAGGCAAACATTGGGACCCCAGGAAGAAGATAAATTGGACAGTTGCATGTACCACCAAGGGGAAAACCGGTAAGGGTTCCTGGTTCCTGAGCTGGAAATAGAGGAACGAATAAATACAACACAAAATATTTCTGGCCTAATACAAGGGATCAAAAATATAACCCCAGGGGCTTTGTAAAGGAATCACAGACACAAGTTCAACCCCTAACCTTAATGTCTTAAGACTCTTGTCATAAGCATATGACAAGGTCTCTATGTAATCATCAACACTTCTTTTTGCCCCCATGTTTAAAAAAATAATAATAGAATAGGACATCAAGTTAATTATACTAAGTCAGAAAATCCATAACAGACATTTTTTTTTTTTTAGTGAAATTCATGCCTTCCGGGTAGAATTTGCTCATAGGTAAAAGTGAAAAAATGAAACTGACAGTGCTCATCCTTACCTTACCTTTGTATGATATTAAGAGGATGGTAACTAATATACCCCAGAACAGATTACATTTTTAAAAGACATGCATTCCCAGAGATAAAGCTTGAATTACAGGGCCATTCTAAAGCCTTACAGCCAGAGATAAGCAGTAATCCTGTTTTCCTATTATCAAGACAGGAGTTTAAAAAAAAAATCTAAACAGAACTGTCCACTGCCACATGATAATCTAAATACAGCCTTCTCTCTCTACTCTGGGAGTCTAGTGTTCCGAAATTGTGGTTTATGCCTGCAAAATTCCACTCAGTGATCAAAAATTGAGCGTGTTTTTTCATTGGGGAGAAGGGACAATAAAAATGGTCCTTTAGAAAGGATACAATAGAAACTGAGTTAGGAGGAGTAAAAACAAAGGAAAGGTAGCTGCTCAGCCATCTCTATCAACCACTGAAAACTGGTTTATTGAGCTTTCCTGGTGTGTAGGCAAGGCGCTGCAGCGAGGGTTCCCAGGGCACTTATAATCTACATAGGAGGTAGCCTGACAAGGAAATCCCCTACCTTTGGGAATTTCTGCCACTGAACGTGAAGGGGCAATTGTCCGTGCCTCCCTTTGGCTCTGCAGTGTGGAGAGGCAGCCTCAGTCCAGGGAAGGTGATATTACAGGAGTAGGAGCTGAGAGAGGCAGGGAGCCAAGATCAGGAGAGAAAGAAAAGAACACCTAAGGGCCAGCGAGGAAACACTGGTGCAGAAAGTGGCGCTCTCAGGAAGAAAGCAGGGCACACGCAGGCCACTGGCACTCTCTGTCCCTCTCTGCTCTTACATTCGCTCCCCAGGGACCCTTAACCTTGAGAACTTGTCATCTGAAGGGCAGTGCTCAATGCAGAATTCCCCTTCTCCTACTCCAGGAGGCCAACAAACCAGAGCGACATCCCACCTCCTTCCGGCCTTCCTACTGTGACTTGGAGGGCAGGCCGCGGCGAGGAGATTGAGGCAGGTTAGCACAGGAAAAGAGGGAAGGCGACTGGGACCCCGCCCAGAAACCCCCTGCTCCTAACAACAAAGCCAGAGAGACCCCTCCTAGACCCTGGCCACAAGGCTGCATTTGGAACTCTGTCCAGGGTCAAGGGGAAGCCCCAGATACCTCCAAACAGGTCTCCCCATTGGCCGCCTGAGAGCTAACAGGTGGGCACCTATCAGAACAGCAGACAGCTGGGGCCCCGCCCCAATATTAGGAAGGGAATGAAGGAAACGTCTTAAAAAGGCCAAACCTGGGGCCCCACGTGGGTAACTCCTCCTGTGGCAGGGCCGCAGCCGTGTCTCTTTTCTTGTTTCTTAATAAACTCTTTACTCCCTGGCCTACCCTACGCGTGTCCTTAAATTCTTTTATGCAACATAGCAAAGAACCTAGACGCCCAGATCCCAGAGCGTTCTGCTAACAAGCTGACGGGTGCTGTCCTGTGCAAGGGGTGGGCACACTGTGGCTCCTCCCTGCCTGGACCCCCAAGCCGCCAGCTTCTGAACACAGAGACTCGCTGTCTCCACCCCACATAAAGTGCAAGTCTACCCAGCCTGGGCCGTGCTGTGCCACCCACGCCCCAAAACGAGAACACAAGAGAAACACATCTTCTTCCTGAACCAAGCAGGGATCTGAATGTTCAAAGATAAAAGACTGAAGCACCATTTCTTTTTGTCGTTGTTTGGAAAGCAAAATTTAGTAACCGAAGGGGAGGCATTCAGACTGATATTCAGAGCGAAGTATTTATCTTTATTAATTCCTGGGGGCAGTGGGTGCTTTCGTACAGAAGCTGGTCAGCGGGTGTGGCTCAATCGATAGAGCTCCCGTTTACCATATGGGAGGCCCCGGGTTCGCTTCCCGGGGCCTCCTTGTGAGGGCAGGCCGGCCCGCACGGCGCGGTGGGCTGATGCAGCAGGACCTCACAGCAAGGGGGAGATAAGCAGACACGGAGAAGACACGCAGCGAATGGACACAGCAAACACAAGCAGCAAGGGGGGATAAATAAATAAATCTTTAAAAATAAAAAATAAAAAAAAAAAGAAGCTGGTCAGCCCCAGGCTGCCTGGCTTTCCCTCACAGACTATTGATAACAAGTAAAACTGACAAACTGATCAAAAAGATTATTAATAGTTACTAGCTGGTATTTAAGTGGTTACTCTGTGGCAAGCTCTGTGCTGAAATCCCCATGAAGAAGGTACTATTATTTTCTCCATCTTGAAGAGGGAAAACAGATTCTGAAAGTACAAGTAATTTCCCCGAGCTCACACAGCTAGTAAAATCTATGAAGAGTCTTGTTACTCAAAGAGAAATCATCAGATGTATGATGCTTGTATGGTAATGGGGTAGGGGCTGGGCCTTTCTGTCAACCTCATTTTCTATAAAACGTTCAATAATTTGTTAGGGGGGGTGAACACAGTGAATGTGGGTGGGGAGTGGGCTACAATTCTTTTTTTTTTTTTTTAAGATTTATTTATTTATAAACAAATCCAGCGTGACCCC
>JAQZBX010104101.1:0-10985 GCA_029593785.1 Cabassous unicinctus | reverse complement strand
AGGAAGGAAGGAAGGAAAAGCCCATTTTAGCTTTCAGAGTTACATGAGGGATCTCAACTCCTATCCTCTTTCCCCATATTTGGAAGCCTTCAAGTTAATAACCAGGAGTGGAAAACTCACCTAGAGAATCCTGTTGTTAAGCCTGGAGAAGATTTTGCATGGGATGCTTTGGCTTACAACATCCCACAGTGTTTTATCAAGACAGATAATGTAGGAGAGTGGATTCTGCGAGGCTGAGGATTCTCTATGCTATTCCACCCAAATAAGAAAATGAATAAAAATCACAGCATTGCCAGAATGTGGAATTGGTCTTTCAAATGACAGGACTGTGGGATCCCACTAGACAACACTCAGCTTATCATCTTGGTACAGGCTCTTGCAGACAACCCAGGAGCATTATTTGTTTCCCACTGGAACAGCCAAGATCATTGTGGAGGACAGTACAGTGCAGTTTGTTTTCAGAGAGCTGCCTTCATTCAAATTAATAGAAAATAGTTCTCAAAATAACTCTCGTTCTGAGTTAGAGCTGGCATCTTACTAGGAAAAATGCACATTTGAGGGACCTAGACTTGCTCATACATGGATGCCTCTGTGCTCTACCCTTTAGCAATGAATCTCCTCGTGTTTGGTGGGCTAGAACCATAATTCAGGACTGTATTTCTTAAGTGCCTACTTTGTTCCCACCACAACTAAGTAGGTCACAAAGAGGGGTGCAAAGAAGCAGAGGACACAAACTCTGCCCTCATGAAGCTTACAGTCTGCTTGGAGAAGTAACATAAGCATGGAATTTTTAGAAAGTGAGACACAAACAAGGCTCAGGGTATTATTTAAAGGCAATAAATTTTACTGTAATATCAGGTACCAACCTTGGCAGTTGTCTTTCAGAGACTACTAAAGCCTCCATCTCTGCAAATGCCTCTTGGATCATTTTGGAGTTAGGAGGATGCCTCTTCTGAACATGCATATTTGCTCTGTACCACACCATGCGGAGTTTAGTGCTATTACTAGGATACAGGTTGGTTTTTAGCCCATTGAGAAAAAAATACAATGCCTTATCTCATGGTTCTTTAAACTCTAGTTTTAAATTATATATACGCCTATTATTTCCTAGGTATCTGATATATTACAAGGATTACTAGTGTATGTGCTTGCCTAGAAGTGTAGGCAACTTGAAGGCAAGGTTAACATAATCTTTTCACTACCCAAAATACTACCACGTGCCAGTGAAATTTAATATGTTCTGGGATTGGAGTGAAATGAGGTAAAAGAAACTATTAATAGTTTCCACGTAAATCTGAACTACTCTGAAAGATATCTAACGTTCTTTAACTTTCTCCCTCATTACTTATTTCCTAAGTCTTTTTCCTCTTTGTTCTCTTCTTTCTCCCATTTTTCCCTTCTGTTTCCTTATATCCTTCTCTTCTTCTCTTCCTCATCACCTTTTCATTTTCATACTAAAAAATGCCATATAATGGTCAGATATATCCAGTCACTAATTCAGTTTTTTTTATTATTAGCTAGTACTATAATGGTTAATATTTTTGAGTACTTATTATGTACCGTTCTGCTAAATGCTTTATATGCAATATCTAATTTAATCCTTACAAGTCGTAAGGTGTGTGTTATTATATCCCTATTTTACAGTCAAGAAAACAGAAATTTAAGAGATTATGGAATTTGCCCAAAGTCTCATGGGTAAGAGAATTGAGACAAAACTCAGTGTCTGACTTCAGAGCTCATATGCCTTACCTATAGTGAGCACCAGTCTAGCTGGGTTGACACATTTTTTAATAACGCAACAAAATGCTTAAGAGCATGGTCTTTCGAATTAGACAGACTTGGTTTAAATCTCAGCACTGCCATTTATTAACTGTGTAACACTGGGCAAACCATTTAGCCTCCCTGAGCCTCAGTTTCCTTGCATATAATAAAAATATGGGAGTGTATAAAATATGGGAGTTGTGAAAATTAAATATTACACGTAAAACTTTTAAGTCTGTGACATAGCCAAAGTTTAGCAAAGTTTAGTATTCTCATTATTATTTTTTGGATAAATGTTCCCCCTCGGTAATCAACCTCATTTGTTTACAAACTAATCTGATAAGCCTTGGACTGCCCTTGATAACCATTGGGAATGTATCATTAAAGAATGTATCTAAAGATTCCTTGAATGCATTTATATAATCATCCTCTGCAGCTTCGGAGGGTTGGTAACAAGTTCTAAAATTTTCCACATGATGTTTAAAGGAACATATTAGAGTTCTTACCTCTAATGGTTCCAGAATGATCTTCAATCTTTCATCTAAAATCCTGGTGCTTAATAAATACTTTGGATATTTAGGATCTGTAGGAATTGAATACTGTAGATATTTAGGATCTGTAGGAATTGAATCCTTGAAAAACTGATGGCAGGTGCTCTGGTCTTACGGCTCTCAGAGTTGAGAGGCCTGGTTTCCTCACTCACTTGGCATCTGACCTAATTCAGCTAGCTTAACTTCTCTAGTCTGTTGTGGAAAGCAAGCAGACACTCTTTACCATCACCCCCAACTCCTTGAAATTGTTATGAGAAAGTCACTCTAAAAGTGATGTGATTCAGCGCAAATGAATCTGGTACACGCGGATTTCATTTCCCTTTACCCAGCAGGAATTTATATTAAAGGTAAAGTATATATACAAAAGGTAAAGCATAACACTTTTTTAAAGTTTTGCTCCAAATTATGAGTTTTTGACTGAGGCTCAAAACCAAAGTCAGCAGCCACTAAGGCTCAAGTTTAATAAAGCTTTCTTCCTTAAGTAAGAAATGGGAGCTTTTATTCAACTCTGAGATAGAATTTCAGTAATTGAGAAGCAAAATGATCAAAGCCAACATAGGGGGGCACGGATGTGGCTCAAATGGTTGGGCTTCCGTCTCCCGTGTGGAGGGACCTGGGTTTGGTCCCCAGGACCTCCCAGTAAAATAAAGAAAAAATATAGAAGGTGCATGGGCTGCAAGGCCCCTCCCCCAGGCCCCATGCACAGGTGTGCCATCAGGCCCCATAAAAGGGGATGCCGGGAGAGTGACACAGGGAAGATCCAAGATGAGATGCACCGAAAAACCAGGAACTGAGGTGGCGTAGGTGGCAGAACACCTATCTCCCACATCGGAGGTTCCCAGGTTCGAATCCTGGTGAAGATGGGAGAGAGATGATAGGAGAGGGTGGGAAATGGACGTGGGGAGTTGCCCAGGGAATAGACACAAAAACAGCAGAAATGGGGGGAGGGCGGGTCGTTAAAAAATGAATAAAAAGTAAATAAATAAATCTTAGGAAAAAAAAAAAGCTGAAATAGGGATTTCAGCAGCATGAGCATCCTTTCTGGCTTTGGCAGTGTCAGAGAGCTTATTTAATCACTTTGGCAGCTCCAGGCTTGTTTTTTGCATGGAATGCTTTCTCATCTTCAATTAGCCAAAGTGACTGCCATGCATGCAGTGGTTTGTGTAGATAAAAATTTGTTTTGTTGCATCTAAATGTCTAACTTACTGGGAAGTATGGTAATTTTTCTTGATCAGTGTTTCTCAAATATTTTTCTTGATCCAGGACAAGAAATATGTTTTATATCAGAAATATGCATATACAAGGTTGTGTGTGGGGAGTGGGTGTAGCTCAGTGGTTTGAGCGCCTGCTTCCCACCATGTACAAAGTCCCAGGTTCAATCTAAAAAGGAACACACACACACAAATTGGAAACAAATGTTTAATGAAGTAGTGCTCACTCTTGAACCTGTAATTCACTCTATTTCTATTCCTCTCCTCTCCTCTTATTTAATTTTAAAAGAATGCTGGTCATGACCCACTAACTTAATTGCAGGATCCACTAAATGAACTATGACCCACTATTTGAAAAACAATGATCTTAAGGATGCCCCTTAGTCCAAAGGGCCACCTCACCTCCCTGGGCTTCACATGCCTTAAAGAGAAGATTTTACAACCTCTTTTCAGTTTATCCCCAATACACACACTTATCACCATCACTACCATCGCTTCTACCGCTGAACTCTTTGGACCCTTGGGTAGAGAGAACCCCGTCAGCTGCTGCCAGGGTTTTGTTCCCTAGCAAGTCTCCAACTTTTTCTCACGAGGCCTTCAAAGACTAGTGAATTTTGAAAAATAACTTACTCTTCTTCTAAGTTTTTGATTGTTAGTCAGGAGCTCAAGGATTTCTGTGATATGCCAATGCTAGCTCAATGCTCTGTGCGTAGTGGGACACAGTAAACAGTCACTGTTTGGTCGTAGTCTCAGATCTGAGCACAATGTAAATACAGCTCTTGCAGAAGTAGTGCTGACCTGCAGTAGACAGGATACCCCTGGGCCTCCAGAGATGGCCTGAGTTCAGTATAAAGGATATAAATTTGTAGGGTTATTAACATAGCCAGAGCCTAGGCAGGGCAGATATTCTTGAAGCAGGAACATACAAGACACCAAGGAAAGCAGACAGGAACATGCAGTCAGCAGAATTTGGGTAGACTGTGGTAGAATTTGGTGCCTACAGCAGTCTCCATTGTGTATTGGCCCAAAAGATATGCTGTCTGAGACCCAGCTGACTTTGCTCCTAAGAAAAGAGCCTCAGGACTCATAAAGAGCCCTGAGTGGCTAACGTAATCCCTGGTCTTTTAGAGGTGGGTCTGAAGGCAGGTCTGCATATTTTGCCCAGATTTGAGGCTCACGCATTTATTAGAAAACCTCACTGGGTGGCAGTGAGATGACGAGGGTTGGGGATTCAGATTCCAGGACTGTGCCACTATTTTTTGTTTGTCAGCATTTTCATTCCCTGGAGTAGGGACCTCGATCCTGACGTGAAGAGGCAGATTGATTGGCTCCTTTGACATTTGAAGATTAAGTTATTACCTTCTCCCAAAACTTGAAGGTCATTTATTTTGCTAAACAGGCATAATAATAACAAAACAAACATAGAGCATAGAGATAAACCAGGAAGTGAAGAAAGCATAACAAATGTAATAAACAGATAATTTAAGAAAAGAATTGTAAGTCTTCTGTGCCAGAATATATTCAAAACTTACCTGGATTGTTAAAGAAAATGCTATACTTAGGATCTCAATCCTGAAATTGCAACCCTTACAACTTACCATCTTTAACAAGTGGAGTAATGGATTTTGGGACCTACTTTCTCCAACATGCAGAATATCTTAATTTCTGGACCTTGGCTTATTCTGACAATATGTTTTATTCTATAATGAAACTGGTTTGACATTGAAATTGTGTTTTCTGTCCAACAGCCAAAATCATTCTGGGTCAGAGTCCTAAACATTTGCTTACTGATTTAAATTTTAGATGAATACACTATTAGTTAACATTTTTTAATCCTATTATACATCTTTAAGGATTCTGTTATTGATAATCAATTGCTATTTGTTTCTGAAATCCACTAATACAATAATTTGCAATCTACATTAGTCAGGATAGGCCAACCTGTGCTGTTGTAATAAAATAGGAACTTCAAAATATCAGTTACGTAAAACAGCTAATTTCACACTTATGTAAAATCCAATGTAGATAGGATAGGTCTTCTATGGGTATGTGTGTGAGTGTGTGTCTGTTTTCCAAGTGGTGATTTAGGGATCAGGGCTCCTTCCTATCTGTGTTTCTGTCCTCCTGGAGTTCTTGCTTCCAGCCACAGGGAAGAAAGAGGGGGTGGGGAAGAAAAAGAGGAAGAGACTATTGAAGATCACAGAGGACTTTTAAAGGACCAGGTCTGGAAGTGACATACCTTACTTCTGCTTATGTTCCAATGGCCAGAATTTGTTGAATTGTCATCTTCCCCTGTGTCCATGAGGAAAATGAAAACAGTTTGGTGACTATAGCATTGTCTCTACCCCACAATCTAATATAACCCAAATAAAATAGCTGTCAGTTCTTTTCAAAATATCCAATATAAACTGGAATTGGAATACTTGGGCTTAAGGGAGTATCTCTCACTCATTTTTTAATTATAACTTTACTGAGGGATAATTTCTGTAAAATAAACAGAACTCACTTAAAGTGTAAAATTTCAAGTGTATACACCCAAGAAACCACCACCAGAGTCAAAATACAGAACATCTTCATTATTATCCAATGTTTCCTCGTGCCCCTTTGCAATCATCCTTCCTTCCATCTACTGCCCCAGCCAACAACTGATCTGTTTTCTTTCAGTTAACTTTTGAGATAGCTTAGTGATTATGAATATCATTTAAGTAAAAAGTATTACTGAAGATAAAAATATGAAATTAAAATACCCATTAATGATATGGGAATTAAAATTCCAAAGTTAAAATATGGGAAAGTTAGCAACATTTATGGCTTAGGAGTATTTGTCATTATTGTTTGTAATGATCAAAAACTTGGTGACTAATTTTCTGGCTGAAATTTCATTCTCTCCATTAAACTTTGTTATTATATTTGCTTTTCTTGCCTACAACATTTTTTTAGCCTCCTGAAGCAGTTCATAAATTTTTAGAGCTTGAAGGGACCTTAGATAGTCCCTTAATCAGTTACCTCAATTTACAGATGTAGAAAGTGAATTCCTGAGAAGCTAGAAAATGGCAAAGGTGAATTTACCCAAATCTCAAAAATTCTGGGACTTGTTTCCCCATATTACACTGCCTCTTGAAGTGAAGAAAATTTCTCCTAGTAATTAAGAAATACTAAATGAAAATGTCATAGTTTTAGCTACTGTTCATGAATGCAGTAATGCTAAAAAATAATAATAAAAATAGAACAAAATAAACAACAACAACAACCCTCCAAGATATGCCCCAAGGGGGTTCATTTAAGTAACAAAATTGGAACCATAATGTGTATGGTTTAAGGGAGACCTGGTTGAGGGTTCCTGGTGTTAGTTGTTGAGTTTCTTGGCTCTCCCCAAGGACTTTGGACAATGAGTTGAGTGGCAAAGCTGTGCATGTCTAAGATACCTGTCAATATAGTACCTAGAGTGCCTCACAAAAATGGTTCCCGAACATGAAAGGATAAAAGACTGCTTTGATTTTTTTTTCTTTTTCCGACATTGTAGGAATGCTGAGGTGAGCAATCAAAGAAGTAACATTTTCGAGATATGGGCAGGAATTTAAATCATTGACCACAGACCCTTAGAATTGGAAAGTTATCTATTCCACCTGTATCTGGAACACAAATTAATTGAAAGGTTCTACAGAACAGGTAGCAGTGGTGTTGGTTTTTTGTTTGTTTGTTTGTTTCCCTGGAATGGGGGTGATGCCAGAGCTAATCCATCACAAGTCTGAGCTGTTGTCCAAGAGTTAGTCTGGGAAAGAGAAATCTGGAAGGAGGACAGTGATTCTCAAAAGACTGCCTCGTCTGAGCATAAGGGCTGTCCAATGAGAATAGAATAAGGAGCCACAAGAAAAAAACGTATCAGTGCAGGAGAATAGCGTTAGAATCAAGGAAAAATAGACAGACAAGCCTGACTGACACAGTCTGGAATACTGAGACCTATGACAAAATTTCATTTGAAAATCTTTTAAAACAGGGTGAGTTTGTTTTGTTTTTTTCCTAATTCTCAGAAATGGTTTCAGTGTAACGTTACCCACAGATAGGCCCAGATGACCAGGTGACTTCTTAGTCCTTTCCTAATCCAGCTAAACAGCAAGGGCTTCATTTTCTTCCACTTGGTTCTATATTTATGAGCCTCATCTATTCAATAACTAAAAAAGCACTTTGCCAGATGGACCTAAGAAACGGTAGTGTCTCTTTAACCCTGGTTTACCTCCCACTGGTGTCATCTAGAATTCCTGCTAAATTCAAGAATCTGATGCTCACATAGTAGAACGAGTGAATTTTGCCCTTTATCTCTAAGAATTCTTTTATACTCAGGCATGGTTTTAGAATTTGACCTGAAACTTACCTTTAACCCAGTGGGAACTAAAATTACATCTGCCTCTAGGTTAAAAAGAAGAAGAGAGGGGAGGGGCAAGATGGAGGCAGAGTAAGGAGCTTCAAGAGTCAGCTCATCCGACAGGGCAGTTACTAATCATCCAGAGCTATCTAAAGCACCTGTTTGGCGGGCTCAGGAGATCAGAAGTACATCCTGCAACACCCTTGAAAGAATGGAAGGAGGAGACTGCCCATCTGCAGTGAAGTTGCGTGAGTAGAGCCCTCCATAACACGGAGGCTGGTGTTCATCATCCACTGGTGGCACAAGCCACTTTAGGAGCTGCTCTGTGCCTGGTGCTGGAAGCTCTGTTCCCCAAAAATGGGGGAGGAAAAGATGGTTGGGCAGCAACTTCAGCTACTGGTTAGTAAATTCGGCTGGCAAAGTATAATTCTAAGAACGGCTAAAGTTTGAACTTGTCCAAGTCAGAAAGAGGCCAGGAGCAGGCATTTTAACTCTGCCCCTGGCTTGAGGGGAAGCAGGGCTGATTGAGAATCACAGTGACAATAAGGACTGGCTTCTTTCCACCCAGATTGGATTGCAACCATAGCCTAGGCCCCAGCCCCACCTCCAGCAGGGAGGAAGCTGGCAGGACCTGCACCAGCCTCTCTGGGCAACTGCAGGCACTTTTGGCCAGCACAGACTGCATAGTCGGACACATGGGGCTCCATCCCTGCCCCGCAATAGGATGGGAAGGGAGCTGTTTCCTCAGCCTCTCTGGGCAACTGCAAGTGCTTTCGGCCGGCACAGACTGGTTTGTTGAGAGTCTCCAATTCCATGCCCCACCATCACCACATAGGATAGGAGGGGGCTGGTGTTTCCTCAGCTTCTCTGGGCAACTGTGGGCACTTTTGACCTACACGAACTGGACTGTTGGGCACCCGTGGATCCACCCCCACCTCCAATAGGACAAGAGGGAGCCAGTGTTTCACCAGCCTCTCTGGCAACTGCAGGTTCTTTCAGCCCTCATGTACTGGTTTATTGAGTGCCTTCCATTCCATCCCTGCCCCTCCCCCCCATAGAATAGAAGGGAAACTATGTTTCCTCAACCTCTTTGGGCAACTGCAAGTGCTTTCCGCCGGCACGGACTGGTTTGTTGAGTGCCTGGGACTCCACCACTGCCTCCACCCTTCCCATAGCATAGGAGGGGGATGGTTGTTTTCCCATCCTCTCTGGGCAACTGCAGGTGCTCAGGTGCTTTTGGCCCACACAGACTGGTTTGATGAGTGCCTTAAATTACACCACTGCCCCCACCCCACAATAGGATAGGAGGGCACTAGTGTTTCCAAGCCTCTCTGGGCAACTGCAGGTGCTTTCAGCCCACACAGACTGGATACTCAGACACCTGTAGCTCCATGAATATGAATGCCCTTGAATATGATATGAGGGGACCTGTGTTTCCTCAGTCTCTCTGGGCAACTATAGGTACTTTCAGTCCACATGAACTAGTTTGTTAGACACCTGTGGTTCCATCCTCACCCCTTAAAGGGCAGAAGGGACAGTACTCCTTCAGCCTTTCAGGGCAACTGCAGGCACTTTTGGCCCATACATTAGATTTTTGGGCACTCTGGAGGGCTCATCCCCACCCCTGGCAGGGGAGGAGGGGAGCCAGAGCTATGTTAATATACCTGGTCAACTGCAGTCAGTTTTGACTTGCATGGCTTAATTTGCTGCCCACACCTACAGCTCGATCTCAGCCCAGGCAAGGAAGGAAGGGGTGTGAAGCTTCATCAATCTCTCCAGGCAACTAAAGACAGCCTTGACCTGCATGGCCTGGATTCCTACATATGGCTGTGGGGCTGTCCCTACCCCTGGCAGAGGAGAAAGGTGGGAGAAGCTTCATTGGTTCCTGGGGCAATAATGCAGGCAGCTTCATCTTCCACAGCTAACAGTGCCAACTACATTCTCAGCTCCTACCACACAATCAGCAACGGAGAAAGGACAAGAAAGCCCTAACCTAAAGAAAGAAAACTGCACCCAGAATAGATACATCTAGTAAGCCAGATGCCAAAACACCAACAAAAAACTACAATCCATACCAAGAAACAGGATAGTATGGCCTTGTCAAAGGAAAAACATAAGGCTCCATATAACATAAAGGAGTTGAGACAACTAATAAATCTCCTTAATAAATTCAATGAGATAGCTGAAGAGATTAAGGATATTAAGACACTAGGTGAGCACAAAGAAGAATTTGAAAGCATACCTAGAAAAATAGCAGATCTTATGGAAGTGAAAGTCACAATAAATGAAATTAAAAATATGCTGGAGTCATATAACAGCAGATTTGAGGAGGCAGAAGGAAGGATCATGAGGTTGAAGACATGGCCCCTGAAAGCAAGCATACAAAAGAACAGATAAAGAAAAGAATGGAAAAAATTGAAAAGAGTCTCAGGGAACTAAATGACAGCAAGAGACGTGCAAGCATACATGTCCTAGAAATACAAGTAGACCTACTCCGAGACACACTAAACAGAATGTCAAATGACAAAGACAGAGAATTCTGAGGGCAGCAAGAGAAAAGCAATGGATCACATACAAGGGACACCCAATAAGATTAAGTGCTGATTTCTCGTCAGAAACCATGGAGACAAGAATGCAGTGGTATGATCTATTAAGATACTACAAGAGAAAAACTGCCAGCCAAGAATCTTATATCTGACAAGACTGTCTTTCAAAAATGAAGACAAGTTTAGAATATTCACAGATAAACAGAAACTGAGAGAGTTTGTAACCAAGACACTGGCTTTGCAGGAAATACTAAAGGGAGTGCTACAGCCTGAAAAGAAAAGACAGGAGAGAAAGGCTTGGGAGAGAGTCTAGAAATGAAGATTTTATAAGTAAAAGTAACAAAGTGTAAAAAGAGTAGTGAAAATAAAATATGACAGATAAAAGCCAAAGGTCAAAATGGGTGAAGAACTGCCTTTACAGTAATAACATTGAATGTTAATGGTTTAAATTCGCCAATCAAAAGAGACAGACTGGGAAGCAGATGTGGATAAAAGCATTTGAACACCTCCTTTCCACATGGGAGGTCCCGGGTTCTGTTCCTGGTGCCTCCTG